>SJYC01091801.1:0-19287 GCA_006408675.1 Madoqua kirkii | reverse complement strand
CACAAGCTGGAATCAAGATTGCTGGGAGAAATATTAATAACCTCAGATATGCAGATGATACCACCCTTATGGCAGAAAGTGAAGAGGAACTAAAAAGCCTCTTGATGAAAGTGAAAGAGGAGAGTGAAAAAGCTGGCTTAAAGCTCAACATTCAGAAAACGAAGATCATGGCATTCCCATTGCTTCGTGTGAAATAGATGGGGAAACAGTGGAAACAGTGTCAGACTTTATTTTGGGGGGCTCCAAAATCACTGTGGATGGTGATTGCAGCCATGAAATTAAAAGACTCTTACTCCTTGGAAGGAAAGTTATGAGCAACCTAGATAGCATATTCAAAAGCAGAGACATTACTTTGCCAACAAAGGTTTGTCTAGTCAAGGTTATGGTTTTTCCAGTAGTCATGTACGGATATGAGAGTTGGACTGTGAAGAAAGCTAAGCGCCGAAGAATTGATGCTTTTGAAGTGTGGTGTTGGAGAAGACTCTTGAGAGTCCCTTGGACTGCAAGGAGATCCAACCAGTCATCCTAATGGAGGCCAGTCCTGGGTGTTCACTGAAAGGAACGATGCTAAAGCTGAAACTCCAGAACTTTGGCCCACTCATGCAAAGAGTTGACTCATTGGAAAAGACTCTGATGCTGGGAGGGATTGGGGGCAGGAGGAGAGGGGGACGACAGAGGATGAGATGGCCGGATGGCATCACTGACTCGATGGGCATGAGTTTGGGTGAACTCCAGGAGTCGGTGATGGACAGGGAGGCCTGGCGTGCAAAGAGTCAGACATGACTGAGTGACTGAACTGAAAGCAGGCCATGTGGTCCAACTTATTTAACTGTAAGTTCAAACAGATGAGCTACAGTATTATCGAAATGGTGACATTTTAGCATGAATGCAAGTGACAGTGTGGACGTTATTGAGAGAAATGTTTATGTTTCAACATGATCATGATAAGACATGGATTGTGGCTGAGTTTACTGACCTGAATCACTGAGGGGAATAAAACTGCAATATTTTTTTTTAATTGTGCATCAGATGAATGTGTGGGAGGAACTAATTTTTAGCACTGCAACCTCAGATGGAAAGAGTAGAAATGGAAGTAGGGTGACTTTTTAGAAAGGAAGATCATGTGTTAAGAACGCTTCCTTTAACCCCTCTATACACATCTCCTGAAACCAGCCCAAAGCCACTTGAGCAAAAAGTCATCATCAACCAACGTTTTCAACAAAAGGTTCCTATGCCGTATCATTGAAACCGAGTACTTGACATGCTGTGCTTGAAATGCAACTTTCAACTAATTAGAAGGCTAAAAAATGCAACTTAATGAATTCAAGACTTGTTTATGTTAACCTGCCAAGGCGTTTGGCAATGAAAAAGTGTGATTTGGTGAACATCTGATTACAAGCCGTGTGGAATTCCATGTGCAGAGAGTCTGGGTTGGGTCGGATTTTTATTGAAGTATTCTCTAGTATGTGAACTAATTTCCGACTACTTCATAAGGGCTCCTAAGTAGGGTTGACAAAGGATTTATCATAATTATCGCTCTGGCCAGGACCGTGATTATAAGTGATACGTGTGTAAATTGTGTTTATAAAGTTTCCGAGTCACAATTAAAACATGCTGTAATGTTTCTCCATTTTCCCTTTTTTCCCTTCCTAATGATGACTTGCTTTAAAAAAAACTTCCCTTTTTGTCCCTCAAATTAATACCTGCCAGAGATTTCCTTTGGACAGAACAGACTCCCAACACATACCCATACACAGTCTCAAGGAGCTTTTGATCTGCCATTTTTTCAAACCCACCCCCTGAGAAAGTGGTTTAGCCATCAATACTTTACACAACCTTTCTTTCAAAGCCACAAACTGAAAGTAATTTGCAAATGCCATTCAATGTTTCATTCTTTTTCTTGCTTAGCACAAGCCATTTTTAAATCATAGAGTGCACTGTCTGAAAAAAAGAACAGAATGGGGTTCAGAGGGGTGATCTAAAGGAAGATGGGGAAGGGGAAGAAGACGTGTTAGGAGTCGGGGTTGAAAAACCACTGTATTGTTTGTTGGGCGTAAAGTTTTATGTGCTTCTACTAGAGCAAATTTAGTTACGTGTTACTGTCCATATATTATTATATTTGTCTGTCTGAGCTCTCAGGGTCTAAAACGGTATATTCAAAAATCTCCAACCAGTGAGCGCTTGATGACTTTTCCGTTTCTCCCGAGAATGTTCTCTATTGTGGATTCATTGGAAGAACCACTATGGAGTCATAATTTCTCATTGTCTTTGTTTGAAGGCAGCAGATAACTTGGGACCTATAAGAAGAGCAAGTCCCAGGGAGAGGGAGTAGTGTTGCTAGGCTCAGGCAGCATTAGCAACCTGGACCCCACACACCTGAGTCCCTAAGGGCAGCAGCGATGGGCAGGACTGTGCCACATTCTGTGCCCAGGGCTCCTTGGCCCCTCTGCTGGTCTGTGGCCGCCCTCAGATCCAGAGCAGCCCATCCAGACTTCCCAGTAGCTAATGACTTGACACCAGCAGACGGGCTAGACCAACCACAGTCTCAGAAACATGGACAAGGATAAATCCTGCACAAGGCGTCAGCAGAGGGCGCTGCTGCACACGGGGCAGCAGGGAGGGCCCAGCTCCCTGACCCCAGAAGCCTTCTCCTGGACCCAAATCTGCAGGGGCCTGAAGGTGCTCTCTTCCTGTGGAATTGCCTGATTGGTTTAAGTGCTCATGTTAGACATCCGAAGGGGCATGGAAACCCAAAGCCATGAAGACTCAAACCCCGAGGTGATAAAGAGCTCCTCTCAAGAGAAGCCCCGGGACTTCAGTGACAGAAAGGCACCAGGGGCCGGATGTCCGCACACCACCGAGACCGGGAGGGGTCCCCCAAACAGCAGGGCTGGCCGGCTCGGCTTTCCCACCTGCTCCCTCCCCCATGCTGGCCCCGTGACAAGTAGCCATATGGGCCCCCTCTTTCCATGCGTGTTCCCGAGGAACCTCTGCTCCTATACCAGCGAGCTGAACCTACTCACAGATGGCTTGCACTACCCAACGTGGGGGCCCCGCCTTCCCCACACCTCTCCTGGCCCCCACGACACCCCAGGGACTCTGCCACCCCGGGGGTGTGACGTTACAAAGAGAGGCAGAGACCAGAGTTACGTCAAATACAGCTTTTACCCTGAAGTGTGAAAGTTGCTCAGTCGTGTCCGACTCTTTATAATCCCATGGACTATACGGTCCATGGAATTCTCCAGGCCAGAATACTGGAGTGGATAGCCTTTCTCTTTTCTAGGGGATCCTCCAAACCCAAGGATGGAACTCAGGTCTCCCACATTGCAGGCAGATTCTTTGCCAGCTGAGCCACCAGGGAAGCCCAAGAATACTGGAGTGGGTAGCCTATCCTTTCTCCAGGGGATCTTCCCCACCCAGGAATTGAACCCAGGTCTCCCGCATTGCAGGCGGATTCTTTGCCAGCTGAGCCACCAGGGAAGCCTGAAATGACATTTACTTTGAGATATCTAGTAACATGGGCAAAGGTGTCCTGACAGCTTTAAGACCCCATCCTGAGAGGCACCCCTCACCATCCCTCTCCCCAGCCTACCCCGGACTAAACTCCAAGGTTTGTTCAGCCCTCATTGTGTGTATGGCACACGAACTTGCATTTGGGAAAGAATCGGTTTGAGAAACATCTTATTTATTTATTTTTCTTGGAGAAGTATGCCTCAGTCTCCCCTCCAGCTTTATTTAGAAATACTTGATGCATAACACTGTGTAAGCTTACAGTATGAAGCATGCCCAGACCTTTTCGCGTATCAAGATGGTCATCCCCAGCTCGGCAGCAGCTAACAATGCCCCCAGCCCAGCATGAAGTCGCCACTTCCTTTTTGTGGTGGGAACATTTGCAGTCTACCCACTCAGCGACGCTGGGAGAACTGATGCTGAAGCTGAAGCTCCAATACTTTGGCCACCTGATGTGAAGAGCCCACTCATTGGAAAAGACCCTGATGCTGGGAAAGACTGAAGGCAAAAGGAGAAGGGATGGCAGAGGATGAGATGGTTAGACAGCATCACCGACTCAGTGGACATGAGTGTGAGCAAACTCCAGTGGAGGACAGAGGAGCCTGGTGCGCTGCCGTCCATGGGGGCACAAAGGATCAAGCATAACTTAGCTCCTGAACAACAGCTCGCAGCGACGTTCAAGTACATGATGCGGTGTTATTAGCTATAATCCCCACACTGTACATTAGCTCCCCGGATTCATGCGTTTCGTGGCGCGGGTACCATGCCCTGACTGCCTCTCCGAGTCTCTCTCGGGCTGAGGAGAATTTTGAGTCTCTAGGAGGGAGTGTAGCCCTGTTTCTGCAAACGTGCTTGGCCCCATAGCTCCCCGGATTCATGCGTTTCGTGGCGCGGGTTCCATGCCCTGACTGCCTCTCCGAGTCTCTCTCGGGCTGAGGAGAATTTTGAGTCTCTAGGAGGGAGTGTAGCCCTGTTTCTGCAAACGTGCTTGGCCCCGGAACTGAACTGTTCTGGAGCATCTCTCAGAGGGATTACTCCATCAGGCAAGCTTTGGAGGATGAGCTAAACCTGGAGGCATCCCAGGAAATGTTCCGTGGCTCTGACCTGAGGAGCTAGTGTCTCCCAGGGGGCCAATCAGGAGCCGAGTTCACACCCTGGGAGTCAGCAGTGACCCTGGAACACAGGCACACTCTGTGAGCATTTGGACCTGGGATGAAGACAAAGACAGGCCTGGAAACTCCAAGACTTTTCATTTTAATGGGAAAATGGGGTGTGGGTTGTATTTGGGTTTTGTAATTAGAAGTCAACACTTCCCCAAAGAGTGACCTTGGAGCCTGATTGCCTGAGCTCAGATCCAGCTCCAGAATCCAACCTGCGTGACCTTGGCCCAGTTCCTCAATCTCTCTGAGCTTCCCTCTCCTTTTCAGCAAGACAGAGACCCTGATAGTGCTGCTTTTACGCATGCTCTTGGGATTCAGTGGAGAAGCCACAGAAAGCACTTAGTCTGGTGCCTGGCACTTAATGAAGCACTCTCTGAATATTAGCTATTCCAGATGATTTTTCTCCATTAGATTTTTCTGAGACTCAGGATGAAGCTGAGGTTGCGTGGCCTGGGGCGGGCTTGGCCGGCGGCGGAGGTGGGGGGGGGTGTGCGGTGGCGGGGCGGTTCTCATTTGGATTTCTGAGCCAAACCAACCTGGTTCAAGACAGGCTGTGACCTTCTCTGAGGTCCCACGCCACCTGCGTCTCTGTGCCCGGCTCCCAGCCCCATGCTGGCCTGTGAGCAGGCACCCAGGGCAGACTCAGCCCTAACAGAGAACTTCCCCCAAGGGTCCCAGGACCCTGGCTGTGCCTGTCAGCAGAGGACTTGCACCTAGCACACTCGGCATCAGAGCCGAGGCCCTGGACGAGGGGCTACTTGGCCCCTGAGTGAGCAGCTAGTCCTCAGACAAAAGCCCCCGAGGCTCATCCAGGGAACTTGGAGCAGCGGGAAGAGACAGGCCTGACCTTTCCTCCAGATGTCCTGCCGTCCGCACAAGGTCTGAGAAGTCAGGACACAGCGGGGCCCTCTGGGGCCTCAGTGGACCTGGGCTCCGGCCCTGCTTCCCTGTGGGTGTGGGCAGGTTCACCCCGGCAGCAGGGGACCCTCCCAGGACAGGGCCCGTCCATTGCTGTTGTGTCCTCCAGCTCCTTGGGATGAGCCCAGGGCACCATAAGTGTGGCAGGGGCTTAGCCACAGAGAACTTAGCCCAGAGTTGTCAGCAGGCATCACCACACATGCCACCGGCTTCCTGAGGACTTTCTCAACCTCTATTCAGGACAGGTCAGACGGGCCGTGGGCCGCTGCCCCCTGGAGCACCCCAGGGACTGGGAGCTGTGGACGTATGCCCCCTTTCTGAGCCCTCAGAGGACTCTGCCCCTGCCCGCATGCCCTCAGTGGGGAAACCATGGCAAAGGGGTGGTTACTGCCTCTGTCCCTTCCCTCCATCGCCCCCAGCACAGCAGCGCCCAAGCCGATCACCAGGCTCTGCTCCGGGGGAGCCTGGGCTCAGGCCGACCCGTGGCCTCTGCGAGTGTGTTCTCCGCATCCAGCTCTGACTGCAAGGTCCTCTGTCCTCAGCAGCGGCCCCGGCAGTGAGGCCTTTACTCACACTTCTTCCTTCACAACAGGAGTGCAGAGGTGGTACCTCCCTCCTGGCACTGGCCTCAGGACTGACCCGGTCCAGCCGGAAGCCTGTGTGTCCAGGGGGCACGCAGCACACGCAGGGCACTTGGCGCAGTTTCAGTTTGCACGTCTGTGAACTCGAAGAGTAATCCATGACGGAAGCCAGCACCAGGCTTACTGAGAACCTGCACAGAAGGGGACTCAATAAGCCTGAGCTGCTGTAAGAACGCTATTGACAAGAATCACCTTCCACAACCGACCGGACCCACAGGGCCCAAGATGCTGGCTAAGTGACAGCGAGCAGGGGCTGGCATCTAGGGGAGCTGCTGCGGAGGCGAGTGTGGGGCACAGACTCAGTGGCCCCGCCACAGCTCCTCATCAAGTGGCAGAAAGGAAGGGGCGACACTCTGACAAAAATCGCTAAAATAACATTCAACAGCTAGAGTTCAAAATATTCATCTTCAGTTTACCTGTTTGCTCTGTCCTTTGACAAAGCCGAAGGACAGGCAGCACTCAGATGGCGCAGCCGCTGGGCCACTGCTCCCAACACGGAGAAGAACAGCCCTGTGTGGGCCAGACGCTGAGCAGCGCTCCGCCAACACGGCTCGGTGAGTCCTGGCCTGGTGCCAGATGGGTGCGATCAGGTAACTGCACAGATGTAGAAACTGAGGCCCAGAGAGGTGGAGTCACTCGCCGCCAGCCAGGTATGAGCAAAGCAGGGGCTGAATCCGATCTGAGAACCAGGGAGGATGAGGCTGGAAGCACCGGGGAGGCTCCAATGGAGGATGCTGAGATGGAAAGAGTGCTGTACCCTCGGGGCTTGACCAGGGCTCCCCATGGGGCAGAGCTACACCAGAGCCAGGGTACAGGGCCCCAGGCTGTGTCTTCAGAGAGGAACAGGGATGGGCTCTGGGGGCAGCCCACCACCTACCACAGAAACAGAGCCCCCTTCTCCCAGGGAGGGCAGAGGTCTCCGGGGACATCCTCCCTTCCTCTCCATTTCTGGGGAAGGTTGCCCTGCCTCTTCCAGGTTCCTCTGCACCCGCCCCTACAGCAAAGCTGGCAACTCTCCTCCGTGAAATAGAAGGGGAAAGCATGGAGACATTGGGAGGCTCCCGGGATTAAAATACCTTATCAAGTTTCCATGAGATTCGTCCCACCACTTCCTGCTAAGTCACTCCCTTCTCTTACGAAGTTCAGCCACTTCCCAGGAAGATGAAAACAAGGACTTGCAGCCACATGAATATCTGTGCAGTAATCCCCCACCCCCAGAGCGTGCCACTAAGGCCAACGGGTGCCCAAACGGGCCCCCACCCCACCCAGAAAGTGGGGGCGGGCACCCAGGGAGGGGTTCCATCACCCTGAGCACCCACTGCCACCCTCCCCCGTCTCTGCCAAGCTTGGAAGCTGACCTCCCCGGATAGGGTTCCAACTTCTATACATTTTTATCAGCTTTTAAACAATGGAAGTTAAACGTCTAGTGGGATTGCTGAGTAAAGACTGAACGGTTCCAGGGAAGGAAGTGATACAGGATAAAAAAGAGGGAGTTGAGTTTCAAAGGCTGCTAACAGGACGCTGGCGAAAGCGCGCAGAGAAAGCGCTTGTCCTCGGAGTGCCAGGTTTCATCACAGATGCCTGCCTGGCCAGAGGGAGAAGTGAGACTGTCAGGTAGAAAAGCAATGAGGGCGACCAAGGACTTTCATGGTGGGAGGAAATGTCTAACCAAGTGCATTATTCATTTCTCTTTGACTCAAATGCCAGGGGCTTTAGCTCACGCCGTGGGGGCTGGAGGTAACGTCCAGGCAAGGGTGTGCAGTTCAGCTTCTCATTTTTGTAGCCTCGGTTAAACAGCTCTGGTCCTTGGCGGTTTTCTGGCTGAGAGCAGGTATTCTGTCTCCTCTAGGCAAACGGTGCCCTTTTGCTTGGCAGGAGAATGGGAATGGTAACCTAACAGAGCGTGCGTTCCTCTGGTTACCAGGACTGTATGAGCCTTTAATCGCCGTTGAATTACCCCATCCCCTGGGATTGGGTGGGAGGTCTTTGAGTCAGTGAGAAGTTCACTGTGGTTTTGACACGGGCCTGGTATTTCTTGCATCTCCAGCGGGGACTCTGTGAGTGAAACGCTCTGGAAATCACACAGAAATAAATGCCTTACTTTTTCTTCCTGACTCTGACATACAACAGCGATCTCTCTTCTTTTTTGATGTGTTTCAAAATACCGTAGTTGCTGCAGACTATTTCCCTAATTGATCTGGAATGCAGACTCATTCCTATGAGCCCCAAGTCGGCTCATGGGTCCCAAATTTGGAAATTGTTTCATATATTTGAGACTGTTAGAGCTGTAGTTTAGAATCATGTTTAATAAACAGATTCCCCCCGAAACAGTGGAAGGTTATGATCTCTGATCCTATTATTCTAAATGTTTTTACTTTTAATTCTGCAAACATTGTGGTAATAATCATACATGCATGAGTGCAAAGTCACTCAGTCATGTCCAACTCTGTGTGTGACCCATGGACTGTAGCCTGCCAGGCTCCACTGTCCATGGGATTCTCCAGGCAGGAATACTGCAGGGGGTTGCCATGCCCTCCTCCAAGGGATCTCCCTGACCCACAGATTGAACCTGAGTCTCTTATGTCTCCTGCACTGGCAGGCGGGTTTACTACCATGGTCGCCACCTGAGAAGCCCCAGTAATAATTGTAACAATAGCAAAAACAGAAGTAAACATTTGTGATATACTACCTGCCAGGCACAGCCCTGAGTGTCTTACGTACGCAGCACCCTGGGTTCTCCTAATGGTCTGTGTGAGGGGCATAGACACTCACGAGCAAGTTCCCAGATGGACACAGAAGTGGTGCATCTTGCTCAAGTTGACACAGACAGTAAGGGGAGACCCCAGGATAAAGTTCCCTGGTGAATTCACTGCTGTCTGAGTCATTCACAGGTGAAGAATTTATGGGTATCTTATGATCACTGATGCCACAGCTTTGACCCAAGGGACCACCATCCCAAAAGCTTTAGTCCAGTAAAGAGTAAGGGATATAAAGAAGTCATTGCCTTCTTCTCTCGTATCCATCCTGGAGACCTGGTCCATGACTTAATTTAGATGTTGGCTACATCATTTGCATTCGTATCCCACTGGCCATAGGCTACTCACGTCACTGCGCACGAGAGGCTGGAAATGTCGTCCTTGCCTGGACAGCCACATCCCCAGCTAAAGTCCTGGGATTCTGTTTCCGAGGGAAGGGTGACAGTAGCCGTGTCTGCCACAGTCTGGTCACCACTGTGTCCCCAGTGACCATCCCATCTCCAGCATTTAAGTCTTAAATAAATAAACACACCTGTCAAAGGTTTCCAACCTCTGATAAGAACCCCAAACAGAGAGGAACAGGGATGGGCTCTGGGGGCAGCCCACCACCTACCACAGAAACAGAGCCCCCTTCTCCCAGGGAGGGCAGAGGTCTCCGGGGACATCCTCCCTTCCTCTCCATTTCTGGGGAAGGTTGCCCTGCCTCTTCCAGGTTCCTCTGCACCCGCCCCTACAGCAAAGCTGGCAACTCTCCTCCGTGAAATAGAAGGGGAAAGCATGGAGACGTTGGGAGGCTCCCGGGATTAAAATACCTTATCAAGTTTCCATGAGATTCGTCCCACCACTTCCTGCTAAGTCACTCCCTTCTCTTACGAAGTTCAGCCACTTCCCAGGAAGATGAAAACAAGGACTTGCAGCCACATGAATATCTGTGCAGTAATCCCCCACCCCCAGAGCGTGCCACTAAGGCCACACGGGTGCCCAAACGGGCCCCCACCCCACCCAGAAAGTGGGGGCGGGCACCCAGGGAGGGGTTCCATCACCCTGAGCACCCACTGCCACCCTCCCCCGTCTCTGCCAAGCTTGGAAGCTGACCTCCCCGGATAGGGTTCCAACTTCTATACATTTTTATCAGCTTTTAAACAATGGAAGTTAAACGTCTAGTGGGATTGCTGAGTAAAGACTGAACGGTTCCAGGGAAGGAAGTGATACAGGATAAAAAAGAGGGAGTTGAGTTTCAAAGGCTGCTAACAGGACGCTGGCGAAAGCGCGCAGAGAAAGCGCTTGTCCTCGGAGTGCCAGGTTTCATCACAGATGCCTGCCTGGCCAGAGGGAGAAGTGAGACTGTCAGGTAGAAAAGCAATGAGGGCGACCAAGGACTTTCATGGTGGGAGGAAATGTCTAACCAAGTGCATTATTCATTTCTCTTTGACTCAAACGCCAGGGGCTTTAGCTCACGCCGTGGGTGCTGGAGGTAACGTCCAGGCAAGGGTGTGCAGTTCAGCTTCTCATTTTTGTAGCCTCGGTTAAACAGCTCTGGTCCTTGGCGGTTTTCTGGCTGAGAGCAGGTATTCTGTCTCCTCTAGGCAAACGGTGCCCTTTTGCTTGGCAGGAGAATGGGAATGGTAACCTAACAGAGCGTGCGTTCCTCTGGTTACCAGGACTGTATGAGCCTTTAATCGCCGTTGAATTACCCCATCCCCTGGGATTGGGTGGGAGGTCTTTGAGTCAGTGAGAAGTTCACTGTGGTTTTGACACGGGCCTGGTATTTCTTGCATCTCCAGCGGGGACTCTGTGAGTGAAACGCTCTGGAAATCACACAGAAATAAATGCCTTACTTTTTCTTCCTGACTCTGACATACAACAGCGATCTCTCTTCTTTTTTGATGTGTTTCAAAATACCGTAGTTGCTGCAGACTATTTCCCTAATTGATCTGGAATGCAGACTCATTCCTATGAGCCCCAAGTCGGCTCATGGGTCCCAAATTTGGAAATTGTTTCATATATTTGAGACTGTTAGAGCTGTAGTTTAGAATCATGTTTAATAAACAGATTCCCCCCGAAACAGTGGAAGGTTATGATCTCTGATCCTATTATTCTAAATGTTTTTACTTTTAATTCTGCAAACATTGTGGTAATAATCATACATGCATGAGTGCAAAGTCACTCAGTCATGTCCAACTCTGTGTGTGACCCATGGACTGTAGCCTGCCAGGCTCCACTGTCCATGGGATTCTCCAGGCAGGAATACTGCAGGGGGTTGCCATGCCCTCCTCCAAGGGATCTCCCTGACCCACAGATTGAACCTGAGTCTCTTATGTCTCCTGCACTGGCAGGCGGGTTTACTACCATGGTCGCCACCTGAGAAGCCCCAGTAATAATTGTAACAATAGCAAAAACAGAAGTAAACATTTGTGATATACTACCTGCCAGGCACAGCCCTGAGTGTCTTACGTACGCAGCACCCTGGGTTCTCCTAATGGTCTGTGTGAGGGGCATAGACACTCACGAGCAAGTTCCCAGATGGACACAGAAGTGGTGCATCTTGCTCAAGTTGACACAGACAGTAAGGGGAGACCCCAGGATAAAGTTCCCTGGTGAATTCACTGCTGTCTGAGTCATTCACAGGTGAAGAATTTATGGGTATCTTATGATCACTGATGCCACAGCTTTGACCCAAGGGACCACCATCCCAAAAGCTTTAGTCCAGTAAAGAGTAAGGGATATAAAGAAGTCATTGCCTTCTTCTCTCGTATCCATCCTGGAGACCTGGTCCATGACTTAATTTAGATGTTGGCTACATCATTTGCATTCGTATCCCACTGGCCATAGGCTACTCACGTCACTGCGCACGAGAGGCTGGAAATGTCGTCCTTGCCTGGACAGCCACATCCCCAGCTAAAGTCCTGGGATTCTGTTTCCGAGGGAAGGGTGACAGTAGCCGTGTCTGCCACAGTCTGGTCACCACTGTGTCCCCAGTGACCATCCCATCTCCAGCATTTAAGTCTTAAATAAATAAACACACCTGTCAAAGGTTTCCAACCTCTGATAAGAACCCCAACCATCATTCCAGCATTTAAAAAAAAAAAAAAAGAAAGAAAGTTAAGATCCTGTGATCTGTATAGATTAGGCAAATGTTGGTAATATCCATGTTCCCCTACTTCCTTACCAAGAGGACCCTGATTTTATTCAGAGCGACCATAAGGCCATCACTCTTCCTTCCAGGAGAATCCTAAGTAATCTACGTGGATGCTCTCTGCTGCAGGAGGTGGAGCCTCACCCGCCCTTGAATATGAGCTGGATTGGTGCCTTGCTTCCAAAGGACAAAGACTAACAGTGGTCTTATAGTGGAGAAGCCTGGCCAACACTGTGTTAATCAGGTGGCCAAGGTCACGTCATAGTGGTAAGTCATGGGGCTACGTTGGCCCTGCCCCAGTGTCTCTGTGCCTGGGACTGTAGTCCACGTGTGAGAAAAGCCTAGCTGACAAAGTAGCTCAACTCTGGGGACATTCTGTGAAACACTCGACCATTCCTCTCTGAAACTGTCAAGGTCTCCTCTCCCCTCCCCTCCCCTCCCCTCTTCTCTTCTCTTTTCACCTCCTTGGTGCCTGAAGTGCAGGCTTAGTGCCCATACGTAGGACCCAGAGCAGTCAACCAGGAAGAGATCCTGTCCTGAACAAGCCCCTCAGCCACTTGCAATGTGCTGGACTGTACATCATTGGAATCCTCATTACCCATGAAAATTGAGCTTCTTAGCCTGGTGAAACACTGGTTAAGTCTCTATGACGTGCAGAGACCTCTCTAATTGACATTAGGTGAAACCATGTGTGTGTGTGTGTGTGTGTGTGTGTATAGCTGTCTCTTATACACATCTTACGTAGGACCCAGAGCAGTCAACCAGGAAGAGATCCTGTCCTGAACAAGCCCCTCAGCCACTTGCAATGTGCTGGACTGTACATCATTGGAATCCTCATTACCCATGAAAATTGAGCTTCTTAGCCTGGTGAAACACTGGTTAAGTCTCTATGACGTGCAGAGACCTCTCTAATTGACATTAGGTGAAACCATAGGAAGGGGTCAATAGTTGATTTGGGGACTTGCAAAAAATGGCAGTTTTACAAAGTGTGACCTGCCATGGGTAATTTTTTCCCCAAATGTCATTAAAACATCTTCACCAACTCTAAATCTAAATAATAAGCAGTGGCAAACTGCCGCTCTCCATTCTTTCTGGAGCAAGCATTTGGCTTCTTAAGAACCGCAAGGATAGGCCTGAACTGCGGCACTCTCCCTGGGATGCTGTCACTTCCTGATGCTTCAGATGACCCAGCGAGAAAGTCGCAGCCTCTCACCTCTGCATGCGTTAGATGGCACTGTTGGTGTTTTTAAAAGATGCTTATCTGCTCTGAGAAATACGCCCCCAAAGAACAGAAGACCAAAGACTCGAGCAGATACTTGAAGGTTCACAACTCAGAATTGTCAAAAATCATCCAGAAACCAAAGAATGGATACGCCAAATGTGGTCCATCATACAACGGAATATTACGCAGTCAGAGCAAAGAATGAAAGTATGATGCAGGCAGGCTACAGCATAGATGAAAACATTATGCTCAGTAGAAGAAGCCAGACACGGGAGACCCTGGACGGTTCCATTTGTATGAAATGTCCAGAACAGATAAATCGATAGAGACAGTGCAGTTTGCTAATTCCACGGACTGGAGGGGCAGAACGCCAGGCAACTGCTCAGCGAATACAGAGTGTCCCTTTGGGGCGATGAAAATGTTTTGGAACTTGATTGAGATGGTGGTCGCACAATATTGTGAAAATACTAAATGTCACTAATTGAACACCTTAAATGGTTAATTTTATGTTCTGTGAATTCCACCCTCGATCTAAAAACAAACACTTTTCTTCAAGGTGTTTAAATACATGATAGAACCAAAATGATAACCCAACAAAATGGCTTCAAATTGAGATAAAAGAAAACAAGATCAAGCCAGCCAAGGGCAGAAAGCTCTCTATGCACTGAGTTTGCACCTCCAGTGTGCCAGGTGTCACTTGCTGCAGTGTGAACCACTCCAAAATGCGATGGCTTAAAACAGAGACATTACTTTGTCAACAAAGGTCCATCTACTCAAGGCTATGGTTTTTCCAGTGGTCATGTATGGATATGAGAGTTGGACTATAAAGAAAGCTGAGTGCCAAAGAATTGATGCTTTTGAACTGTGGTGTTGGAGAAGACTCTTGAGAGTCCCTTGGACTGCAAGGTGATCCAACCAGTCCATCCTAAAGGAGATCAGTCCTGGGTGTTCATTGGAAGGACTGATGCTGAAGCTGAAACTCCAATATTTTGGCCACCTGATGCGAAGAGCTGACTCATTTGAAAAGACTCTGATGCTGGGAAAGATTGAAGGCGGGAGGAGAAGGGGGCGACAGAGGATGAGATGGCTGGATGGCATCACCAACTTAACGGACATGGGTTTGGGTGGACTCCGGGAGTTGGTGATGGACAGGGAGGCCTGGCATGCTGCAAATCATGGGGTCGCAAAGAATCAGACATGACTGATTGACTGAAGTGAATTGAACTGAACCGAACTGAAAACAGCAACATATTTTTAGATATAATGTTTATTATTTTTTGGTCAAACTGCATGGCAGGCAGGATCTTCATTCCCCAGTTAGGGACTGAGGCCATGCCACCTGCAGCAGAAGCTCAAAATTTGAACCATCAGACTGAGGAAGTCCCCAGTGATGACATTTATCTTGCTTGCAAATCTCTGCACCATGTAGGGTTTAGGAGGGTTGGCTCACCTCTGCTCAGCATTGTGGTTCTCACCAGGATCGCTCAGGTGAAGGTTAGAATCGTCTGGAGGTCTTCTGGCTCACTCGCTAGTGGTCCAGGCTGGTAGGGACCCCAGATGAACTGGGACTAGGATGCCCACACGTGGTCCTTCCAGGTGGCTAATGGTGACTGGGCACCAAGCCTGAGCATCCTCAGAGGTCCAGATGGACCCAGCATCACTTTTCATGTCTGAGCCTCTGCTGGTACATAGCGTGACTCACACCACAGTCATCGGTCTGGGCAGACGCAAGAAGAGGGAGGGGGTCAGTGTCCCAGCATACAAAGAGCAGGGGCTGCGATGGACTGGTGCAGCCATCCTGGGCAGTGAAACCTGGAACAACCGTTGTGGGTGTTTATGCACTTGCAAATAAAAGACTGAAGTGAGAAGGACCAGGAAGAAGCCTAGTTAATAACACATAACTAAGAATCTAACAGTAGTTTGGGGCTGGTGATGGAGCTCGTCTCTGGATTTTCACCAGAGAGCTTTGAAGCCAGCCCTGCACTCTCGCTGATATTAAAGGGTCACGTAGAAACAGTCAGCAAACGTCCCACACCCTCCACTCCGTCATCCCAGTGTTAAAAATCTTTCTCATTGGCAGCCTCCCCTTCACAGCTGTAATGAACCACCTCTGGGCTGGTTATTGCCCAGAGATATTCAGTTGACTACACATATACTGTGAACTGACTTAAAACATTAAACACATCTGTGTTTACCCAATCAATAACTTTCCTCTTCCCCAAAAGAGAGAAAAGGAGAGTAAGAAAGAAGAAAAAATAATTGATACAGAGTTGTTTGGGTTAAACATCAGCATTTTCATCTTAGGGATGAAAACCACCTCCTCCAAAAGCCAGACTTCTTATAACACGTGCTGAGGGTCAGTTGGGAAATGCTTAGTGGGAAGACACCCCCCTGGGGCTCAGTCTCACCCTATGATTCCATATGCTTCCAAGGTGCCCATATAGAGTGGGATGGATCCACTCCTTCCTCAAGATCCCCAAGGGTTCTGTCCTCACAAGTGGATCCTAGAAATCACTGGGAGGCCTGGATAAGGGAAGAGGTGGAGGGTCGTATGGTGGCACCATGATGCACCTTGAAAACGCTGAGCTCACGGTCAACCCTACCCTGCCCAGAGGCCATGGGCCCCTCTCCCCGCTAGAACCTATGAGTGTGCATTTCTCTCAGAAGGCCTGCTGCAGGCCAATGTGTGCCCGAAGAGGCAGGGGCAAAAGGTTTCTGCTCTCGACAGTTCTTATCAAGGAAAACACCCTGCACTTTTCAAACAGGGCTCTGACCCCCAGGCCCGCCTGGCCAGCCCCCGCCCCCTGACACTGAAGACGCGGATCTGCAGTCTGTCTCGATGGAACTCGTCTTGCGGAAGCGCCGTCATTAAAGCTGTCAGCAGTGAGGTGAAGACCCGGTGCCCAGTCTGCTGGTAGGTATTGTCTCAAGAGTCTCTGACCTTCATTGGAGAGGTGTTTTCCAAATCCGTGAGAGCACAGCTTGCCGGAGTTGCAGGAAGACTAAAGGGCTGCAGTGGCCTTGCTGCGAGTCCCCGGGTCCCCGCCAGGCAGGGGCGGCTGCTGACTACAGGGGCACCTGCCAACCGTTGTCTGAAGCTGCTAAGTTTGGGGCTATTTGTTACGAGGCTGTGATGACCAAAGAAAGGGTGTACTCAGATGCTTCTCCCAGAGTCAGCTTCTGGGGAACCCCCCACATCAGCTGCGAGGGTCACAGACCCACGGGCACCTGGTGTCTGCCTGTCCCGCACCTGCCTATTAGGCCGGGCCCTGTCGCATATCAGCGTCACACGTGGGTCACAGCACCTGAGCTCGGTGTGCTCGACAACATCTATCGGGGCCAAAAGGCATGGGGGCACAGGCAGTCGGGAGGGCGTGGGTGAGTGGAGACAAGGGGCCCACTCAGGCCCCGAGGATGCTCAGAGCTTCTCCTGGACCCAAGGCAGTAATTGAGATGTCACCAGAGGCACATATTATCCACATGCAGTGATGCTTTGTACAAGGTCACAGCAAGCTGACATCCCCTGACAAGAGGACCCGGGAGCCCTGGGAAGGCGCCTGTCCCCAGGACCATGGGACGGGGCTCCCGCTCAGCCCCCAATCCCAGCCGCACGGCCTCTACGGAAGTGAGCAGCAGACATGGGGAGCAAGGGCCCCACGGCTTTAAAGGAGGCCAAGACGTCCAGCTTCTAGCCCAGAGCTGACAGACGCGCAGCAGGGCGCCGCTGGGGACACAGGGGTCTGGTTCAGATCAAAGAAGCCTCAGACACCCTGGGGACCTCAGCCTGGGAACGCAGGCTTGCTCTCCGGTGTCTTCCACCCAGACCAGCCTCTCGGCCCCAGGCTTTGGAGGGCAGCCTGGGGGCTGAATTTTCCTGCTCCATAACTGACTCTCCCTGGACCCCTCAGGAGGCCTGGGACAGCACCCCCTGTCACCCAACGACCGCAGTCACACAAAGTGCCCCAGTGGAGGACCGCACAGTCCCCCCACCCCGCCCAGTATGGACCCATGGGCTGGCCTCCAAAGAGGAAAGACTGACCTTTGGGGAGAACTGTGGGATCCTAGTAATGGTGGTGGGGGGTGACCTGCAGTCAGCTCACCAACCCCTCCCCAGCCACTAATTAATCTGCTAGCTGACCTTTCATCTCCAGAGGACTTAGCCTGATCACTGTCCCAGTCTATGGCCCCAGCACAACTTGGCAGAATCACATCTCACTCTCAAGATCACCTGTCTGTAGCCCAGGCATGATGAGAAGCATGACTTACAGCTCATCCTGGCAGAGTCAGAGCCCCGTTCCTGCTATGGTCTGCAATTTTCTATTCTATTCTAGCCTTGTCTGTTCTTTCTTTTTTAATTGAAGGATGGTTGATTTACAGTGTTGTGTTCATTTCTGCCATACAGCAATTTGATTCAGTTATACAGCTATATTCTTGTTCGTATTCTTTTTCCATTGTGGCTTCTCATAGGATGTTGAACTTCCCTGTGCTGTACAGTAGGACCGTGCTGTTTTCCATTCTGTGTGTAATACTTTGCATCTACTAACCCCAGACTCCCAATCCCCCCCTCTCCCACCCCTCTCCCTTGGCACAGTCTGTTCTCTGTGTCTGTGAGTCTGTTTCTGTTCTGTAGAAGGTTCGTTTGTGCCCTAGTTTAGATTCCACGCAAGCGTTACCATGTGGTCCTGGTCTTTCTCTTTCTGACTTACTTCACTCAGTATGATAATCTCTAGGTCCTTCTGTGTTGCTGCAAGTGGCATTATTCCATTATTTTTTATGGCCAAGTAATAGTCCATTGTGTGTGTGTGTGTGTGTGTGTGTGTGTATAGACACACACATATTTTTGGAACACTTGGGGCCAATGAATTATAGAAATCAATTGGATGGCTCATAAGCAGTATTTCTTTAATCAAGTAGAGTAGAATAAACAAGTTTACTGTTGGTGGGAATGTAAATTGGTGCAGCCACTGTGGAAAACAGGATGGAGGGTCCTCAAAGACTAAAAATACAACTACCATGTGATCCAACAATCCCACTCCTGGGCACATATCTGGACAAAAGTTTAATTCAAAAAGATTCATGCTCACAATAGCCAAGACTTGAGAGCAACCTAAATATCCACTGGCAGAAGAATAGATATAGAAGATGTGGCATGTATAATGGACTATTACTTAGCCATAAAAAAGAACAGAATGGGAAAGATCTCTTCAAGAAAATTAGAGATACTAAGGGAACATTTCATGCAAAGATGGGCTCGATAAAGGACAGAAATGGTATGGACCTAACGAAAGCAGAAGATATTAAGAAGAGGTGGCAAGAATACACGGAAGAACTGTACATAAAAGATCTTCACGACCCAGATAATCATGATGATGTGATCACTAATCTAGAGCCAGACATCTTGGAATGTGAAGTCAAGTGGGCCTTAGAAAGTATCAGTTCAGTTCAGTTCAGTTCAGTCGCTCAGTTGTGTCTGACTCTTTGCGACCCCATGAATCACAGCATGCCAGGCCTCCCTGTTCATTACCAGCTCTCGGAGTTCACTCAGACCCATGTCCATCGAGTCCATGATGCCATTCAGCCATCTCATCCTCGGTCATCCCCTTCTCCTCTTGCCCCCAATACCTCCCAGCATCAGTCTTTTCCAATTAGTCAACTCTTCCCATGAGGTAGCCAAAGTACTGGAGTCTCAGCTTTAGCATCATTCCTTCCAAAGAAATCCCAGGGTTGATCTCCTTCAGAATGGACTGGTTGGATCTCCTTGCAGTCTAAGGGACTCGCAAGAGTCTTCTCCAACACCACACTTCAAAAGCATCAATTCTTCGGTGCTCAGCTTTCTTCACAGTCCAACTCTCACATCCATACATGACCACTGGAAAAACCATAGCCTTGACTAGACGGACCTTAGTCCGCAAAGTAATATGTCTGCTTTTGAATATACTATCTA
>SJYC01091796.1:0-19764 GCA_006408675.1 Madoqua kirkii | reverse complement strand
AAGATTTTGATGCTGGGAGGGATTGGGGCAGGAAGAGAAGGGGACAACCGAGGATGAGATAGATGGCTTGACGGCATCACTGACTCAATGGACGTGAGTCTGAGTCAACTCCGAGAGATGGTGATGAACAGGGAGGTCTGACGTGCTGCGATTCATGGGGTCGCAAAGAGTCGGACACGACTGAGTGACTGAACTGAACTGAACTGAATTCACAATATAAATAGTATTTTCTACTGAAGCAAAAGTATGGTAATTAAGGTAACTAAATTTAATCAGTAAATGCACAGATCTTTTCTATCACTGTTAAACCTCTTCTCTCCAGGGCTTAAAAATGGATGCAAATCCCTTATTTCTAAACTCTAATAAAAATATATTTTTTATTAAGATTTCACTGCTTATATGCCTTTTTTTCAGGTTTCCAGTAATACTTATTCAACTGATCTTATGTGTTTCTAGTAACATCATCCAAAAAATGCCCGCCAATGCACCTTTTTGTTTCTAACCACTGATGTACAGTAACCATCTCCTGAACTACTCCTTGATGATAAAATGAAGACCAGAAAGAACTAAAACCTTAAAAGAACAGAAAATAAACTTTTAAAAAGTCACTGTCAATTTTGTACACCCACAAAAAGGGCAGAGCAGGCAAAAACAGGCAATAAAGAAAAAGATTGCAGCAAACTATTCTAAAGCAGACTTCCAATTACTTCAGAGATTTAATAATAATATTGAAACCCACTAAATTAGAATACATAATCAAACAGTGGCAGCACTTTTGATCCTATCTTAGGCAAATACTACCATGAGAGTCAAATATAAGCCTCTTGTCACTAGAGTATAAGCAAACATATTCATACATTAAAAAAGCATCAAAACAGGCTATGGCTCAGTGGAAAAGAGGCTCAGTGGTAATGAATTTGCCTGCCAATGACCCCCTGGAGGAGGAAATGGCAACCCTCTCCAGTATTCATGCCTGAAGAATTCCATGGACAAAGGAGCCTGGCAAGTTACAGTCTATTGGATTACAAAGAGTTGGACATGACTGAGCATGCACACATTCCAACGCACAGTGTAATGGTTATAAGCACAGGTTGTGCAGTCAGATGCCTGGTTGGAATCCCAGCTTTGCAACTTTCTAGCTTTGTGCCTTAGTTATTTAATTTCCCTATGTGCAATTCCATTTGTATAATATTATTACTTCATAGAAATACTGTAAGGATTAAAGGATTTAGTAAAATATGGAGAATAGTTCCTGGCACACAGTAAGTTAAGTTCACTATTACTGCATGAAAGGCAAATCTCTAAAGGAAGAGAAAGGCCACAATAATATTGGTATTGTTCTAGTTTATAGGTCAAGTGGTAAATCTGTTGGTCTTTATTACTATGCTTTATAACACTAGGAGTATATTGGAGTCTGCTGATATGAGCTGGTGAAGGTCATTGTATACTTCCCAACTCCATATTCAATAATGTCATGTTGGGAACTAGAAATTGTCCAAGATGGCGGTATTTACAACACAGAAATGGACAAATGTTACAAACTAGTATGTTTTTCTTTTCAGTGGTCAAGGAGCTGGTTTACTAGTATACTTAAAGCTACATGATTTTTCCATATTTCAAATATTACCTAATAAAAAATAAGAAAATGGCATGTTTTAACACCTGGTCCTACAACAGTTTAGTGAACATTCTAGAAGCCTTGTAATTTTAGAGGATCTCTTTTAATTAGCACTGACCTAACACTCCTTATGTAATTCAAGTTCTCAGTTGAGCTGGGCAAGTATATTGCTTTTCTCTAGAGGCAACTGAATAATAATCATTAAACACTATATTTACAGGACTTCCCTTATGGCTCAGACAGTAAAGAATCTACCCACAATGCAAGAGACCTGGATTCGATCCCTGGGTCAGGAAGATCCCCTGGAGAAGGGACTGGCAACCCATTCCAGTATTCTTGGCCTGGAGAATTCCAAGGACAGAGGAGCCTGGCTACAGTTCATGAGGTTGCAGAGTTGGACACAACTGAAAGACTAATGCTTTCTTTCTTCGCTATATTTATAAGCAACATAAAAAAGGAACTGAAGAAAACTGATTTACACATTATTTGCACATCATTAAGCAAGCCCCAATATACTTTTCTTTTGTACCTATAGGCCCATTCCATCACATTTCAAAGAATTCGTGCAGTCAAACTTTGTTTCCTCCTTCCCTACCATTTGCTCCACCCTTATGAGAATCTAGAAGATGGTACTCCACCTGCTTCAAAGACAGTATCTTCAATACATAACACTGTGCCTAATAGGAGGTAAAATTACAACATAAAATAAAAAAATGATTGGGGGAGGGGAAAGAGTAGAAAATGAAACAGACAATAACTCAAGTAAGGTAAGCTAGCAAAACAAACTGCTATGGGCAAAGTATATATTTAAAAGAAAAAGGCAGCCCAAGTCAATACAGGCAAGAAGCAGTTTATGAAATTAAGTGAAGACCTTAAATTACCTACCCTATAATTATACTAAAGAATGTAACAGTTAACAAGCTATACAAAATTCTGAAAAGAATATTTTAAATAAATAGGCTATGAAGAACTACTTAGGCAGTATGAACCAATGAGGAGCAGATTATTAAAAATATATTTAAAAAATGGAATCAGCGGGTCAGATGTCCTTAAAAATAGAAAAGATTGCTAAAGTTACACCAAATTCCATATCAAATTAAGGATGACTTTTTGTTTCCAAAAGATACAGAATGTTTCAGATATTTAAATGGCTTCTTGAACCATTTAAAAGATAGAAGTATGGTAAAAATATGAATATTCAATAAGGGATTATATTAGTAAACTGCAGTGCAGCCACATAATGGAATAACCAATTAGAGTATGAATATGGCTTAGCACAACATTATTAGTATGTTAATGCAAGCCAACAAAATCAGAAAAGGAATATGTATGTATGTCTATGCTGTATACATATTCACAGAAGCTCAGTTTTCAACCTAAGAATATTTCTAGACAGAACATGCTGTGCTCTACAAATTCACTCACTCTGTCCACCATCATTCACCAGCTCTAGAGATCACATATATGGTCATTTATCTCAGTCATATAGCTGTTTGTTGGCCTAGCCACATGCTTCTATTAAAAGGCTGTTATAATCACTTACTTTACGTTAGAAGCAATAATGGATCAAAGATATATACTGTTTCAAAGATATATATATCAAAGAATTATACTGTTTCTAACAAATAATCTATAATCTATTAAAACATATATGCATAAAATTTACATGAAAACTTCATAATGGAGACTATAGACAGAAAGTTTTGAATAGAGACTATCAAGGCTTGTATATTAATTCCACTACTTAGAAGCTCTATGATCTGAATATATTACTTAACCTTTTAAACTTATTTCGTAATTTATAAATGGGAAAATTAATAGAATACTACAATATTTTGAGGAGTAAATGAGACAACTCAAACAAAAAGTTTATAATATCTAAGATATAATAAGCCCTTAACAAATATCAGCTTTTACCCACTTCCTAGTATAGTCTGGACACAATAAATGAATATTTCTTTACTTGATGAATAATGTGAATGTAGGAAAAGTGCACAAAGAGGAATACTAACAAAATATCCTGGGTGTTCAGAAGGCATAATCTTTGGTTGGATCAAGGAAAGCTGTCAGAAGGAATTGGCATTTTATTTGTAAGGACAGTAATACATGGCAGAAGTATCAGGAATCAAAGTTAAATAACTAGGTTGGGGACAAATGTCAAGTTGGCTTGAAAGGCCCTACTCTTTGCTAAGAAACTTACTGCAAGAGGCAAATATATCTGAAAATTCGTATTTTTTTTCTGAAATTCAAGCAATGTGCTTTTATATGGAAGCACTGTTACACAAACTATAACATACAAAATACAAGTGCATAATAAACAATGATTGCAGTTGCCGACAGAATCTTAGACAAAAATCTATAGTCAGATTTTGCTGCTCTTAGAATGTGAGATCAATTGTGTAATGATAAAAATAAAAATCCTCTTAAAACTATGCCTGAGTCAATACATTCTTAAAATTTGGGCAGCAGTTTCTACTATTTGCATATTCTGTGCACCCCCCTCCCCCAAACAATTTGCAACTCCGTATCTCTACCCTACAAAACTGGTATCCCTTGTCTTTGACCTATGTTCCTAACCCTTTGTTCTGTACCAAACTGATGGAACTAGTTCACTGATAAAATGCACTTTTCTTTTTTAAATTTCTGGTTGACAGGCACGGCTTGAGGGAATTTTCCAACCAGGGAATTCTGGGCCACAGCAATGAAATCAAGACTCTAACCACTAGACCCCTCAGGAACTCTTGATAAAAGGCATTTGCACTTTAACACACATTTTCTACCTCACTGAAATTGATATCATAATGTATCTTAGACTTCCGGTCAGTCATGGCTTAATTGTGTGAAAATCTTTGACACCTTCTGATTAATGTAAGATAGTACCCAAATCAAAGCAACCTTGAGTTGATATTTGGTTGCTATGCTTGCATGAATAGAAACTAAGCTCTTTCCAGGAATTTTTTTCTCTCTTCTCCTTTACATTTTTGTACTCATGTAACGGTTTGGGTTTTCATCATCCATTACCCAATAATTTTATTCAAATATAAAGCTCCTACTATGTGCCAGGCACATATTCTTGGTGCTGGGGCTAAATACCTCACAAAATATTTTTAAAAGACATTTTAGATGTCAAATACTATCCCTTTTATATTGGTTGTCTTCCATATCTTTACAGAAAGGAATTTAGTAGTTGCAACCTCTAAAATTTCATAGTTTTTCCACACCCAATCACAGAGAACAGCCATTTTCCTGAAACCCCATTTCACAGTCATTCTTTATTGGGTGAAAATAGGTATAAGTAGTTCACTTGCATAATCCTTGTGAAGATGGTGTACCACCAAAGGCATATTACACCTGGGTAATTTTTTTCTAAGGACTAACACTTGAGAATGAAGTTCCTAAATATTGCATGATAAGACAGAATTAAGAGGTCTAAGAAAAATTGGGAATAAATTCTGGGTCCAAAAATACTTTTAGGTAAATTCATTAGATTGTGCACGAAGAAAAACATCACAAAATCTACAAACTTCCCCCAATCCTCTTTGAAGTGGGCTTCACACCTCCCACCAACACCGGGCCCTCCAGTCTCCACTTTACTCTTAGAGGAATTCAACTCCCTGCCTGTAACTTGTGGTAGGTAAACGACTAAAGTTTACTTAAGAGTCCCCTGTTATCACATTAATAAAGTACCTTTCACTCCCATCCTTTCCCTTTGGAACAGCCCCTTGGGAAAATCAGGAAGGCTGAGTTCCCAGGAGGCCATCCAGGAGGAGGGGGCGCGCCGCAGACTCGGCCACAGCCACAGCTGCACCTGACAGGATACAGGGCAACCTAGAAGAGAGTGCTCGCTCCGCAAATCAGAGCCCTGAGAGGGGCCTGGAAACTTTCCCAGCCTTGCTGCAGAGGCCTGGGCCCTCCCCACCCTCCCAGGTCAGGCTGAAGCGGCGAATGCTATCTCTCCTGAGCGTTGTGGTCCGCGACGCCGCGAAGCCAGGTCCAAAGCCAGCGGTGGGGTGACTGCGGCCTGACACCGCCCCGCTGGCACCTACCGTCCGCGGAGAGGCCGCCCCTCTCACAGCCTCTTTAGCGGCACCGCCGCTCACCTGCAGGCCCGGCAGCGCTTCCCCGCCGTCGCCTCTGGGGTGTGTACGGGGCGGGGTGGCAAACAGAGATGCTTTATTAATTCCCCGCCCACAGATTCGGCCCGCCCCTGCCTCTACGCCACTGGCTGGCGCGGCCGCCGCTCGTCTAACGAGGCTCGCCCATTGGTTCAGAGAACGCCGCCGTTCTGGCAGAGGGCCCTCCCGGGTCCGGCCTCACAATGGAAAGCGCGTCCCAAGCCGTTCCGGGTTAGTGCCCTGACTCCGCCCCCATGATTCGGCCTCCCGCCGGAGCTCCTTGGCGCCGGGCCCCGTCAATCTAGAGCGCTGTGGTGAAGGATTGGCCCCTGGCGGTCGCCCGCTGCGCTGTTCTGCCCGATTGGAGCACAGTCAGCTTCATCTCCAAACCAGTGCTGTCCTTGACCCAAACCTGTTAAAAGGGCAAAGAAGAAGTGGAACCTCGCATTTCCTCAGCTGGTTCCGAACCCAGCATCACCCTCTGCTCAGCCAACGGTGACCTAATTTTGCCTCAGTCATTCCCTCTCAAACTACCCCTCCAAAACTACCCCTTCAAAGGTCACTGGTGATTTCCTTGCGGCTAAATCTAGTTATCACTTCTCAGCTCTTGCTGCTGCTGCTGCTAAGTCGCTTCAGTCGTGTCCGACTCTGTGTGACCCCATAGACTGCAGCCCACCAGGCTCCTTTGTCCCTGGGATTCTCCAGGCAAGAACACTGGAGTGGGTTGCCATTTCCTTCTCCAATGCATGAAAGTGAAAAGTGAAAGGGAAGTCGCTCAGTCGTGTCCGACTCTTCGCGACCCCATGGACTGCAGCCCACCAGGCTCCTCCATCCATGGGATTTTCCAGGCAAGAGTACTGGAGTGGGTTGCCATCTCTTTCTCAGCTCTTACCTCCTTGTAAATATTTGACTTGTTGACCTTCCTTCATTTGATTTCTGTAATGCTTCCCCTGGTTTTCTTCCCTCTCAGTTCTCTTCTCTATCCCCTTTGCAATTGCCGAGGCTTTAGTTGCTATCTCAGGTTCTAGTTCTGGTGTTACTAATGTGTCTGTTTTTCCATTGCCTTTGTTCAGGCCTCCATTGAAATCCTCACTTACATCAGTGGCATCCTTACTGGGATGTCAGTCATACTGCCAAGAGAACTGTAGTCTATTCTTTGTACTGAAGCTAAGACAGGCTGCTTACAGGTCACTAGTGGAACCATACGCATGATAAATTACAAACTCTTTATAAGAGTTTCTTCTGTTTTTCTCTCAGGCTTCATCTTTCAGCAACATTACCCCTCTTTGATTTACTTTCTTCCTTACCCCAATTGCTTTGGCTTCTTTCAATTCCTAGACTTAACAGTGGCCTTGGGACTTTAGTTTGCATTGCATTGTTTCCACTCAGAATGATTTCTCCCTGCCTATTCTCTGCTATGGCCAGAATTTGTTTTAGAAGTTATTTTCCAAGTAAGCCTTCCTTTCTCTCCATCCACCCTATCTCCACTTATAAGTTGTTCCTCTAATGTAGATTTGCCAGATAAAAGACAGGATACTCAACTAAATTTGTTCAGATATGTAACATAATTTTTAGTATAACCGTATCCTATGTAATATTTGACATCCTGTATTTTTATTTGGTAAATCTGCCAACCCTACTTCAGAATGCTCCCATGGTAGTTAGTCCTTCCTCTGACAGCTCTTATCACATATTCCAGGTAGGTAGGTCTTCCTTGTCCACTGCTGAAACTTCTTTTCAGTGCCTGAAATATAATAGGCACTCAAAAGAGTTTTCTTAAATAAATAAAGGAATATTCTGGGTGAATTGTGAATACTTGCTCAATATTCCTGAAGGAATTCTTTTCCATAAAATAGAAGCACTTATGAAATAATGCTCTTTGAAATGTAAACAGTTTTGTTTTTGGAAAAATATGACATCTTGTGTTTTATAGTTTGGAGTTTTGTTTGTGGTGGACATTTTCAGTGTGAGTTTATTGAAAAGGCAAAAGAACTATCCATCCTTATTATGAACAGACTCTTTCTGACCTTTTTAGAGTCTGTCTACTATTTAAATCTATTTATTTACCTACGTAAAAGGGTTAAGGCCTAGTAAGTCAGTAAGTATTAAGAACTTTCTACCTTTATGTCATGAACTCTTTAAGCTTCCTCCGATTACCTCAGTCTCTTTGCTGACTGAGCCATCTTTTCCAGATACCCTCTCTTTTTTGGTCTCATCTGTATCTTGTCTGAGTAAGCACATAGCAACAAGGGAGAGATGAAAGATAATCCAAAATGCCTAACATTAATATTAGTACCCCATTACTAACCTGATAGTCTTCTTGTGAATTTGATTTTTGAGATAGTAATTTCAGGCAAGAAAATTGACCTAATACTTAATATAGAACTGAGTTTGTTTCACTGCAGGAACGACTTGGTAGATGAGCCCTTGAGATTTGGCTACTACAACTGAGTAACTGAATTTTAATTGTATTTAATTTTAATTTAAAAGCTAATACTCAATTCAGTTAATGCATAATGTCTAAGTATGTTTGGGAAACTTGAGTGATGTGAATCTACTTTTTCAATTATAAACTTTTTGATATATAAGTACAGATTGAATATTGCTGATAAAGAATATCTGAATTGAGATGTGCTCTAAGTTTAAAATATATACATGATTTTGAAGATTTAACATAAAATGTAAAATGTCACACTGATCATTTTATATTGATTATACTGAAAAGTTGGAATTATAATATATTGCATAATTATGTTAAGGAAATATATTATTAAAATTAATTATACCTGTAAATTTTTTTTATTTTTAAAATGAGTCCAATAAGAAATTTTAATGTATATATTTGGATAATATTATATTTCTCAGAAAATACTATACCAGACTTGTGCCTGGCCATAGCTTATCAAAAATTTCAGAGTGTAAATATAATTGTTAACTAAAATCTATTTCATTGTGTATTATTTAACAAAAAAAAAATCATTTTTCCTGTCTCTTCCACATGCTGCTGCTGCTGCTGCTAAGTCGCGCCAGTCATGTCTGACCCTGTGCGACCCCATAGACATCAGCCCACCAGGCTCCACCATCCCTGGGATTCTCCAGGCAAGAACACTGGAGCGGGTTGCCATTTCTTTCTCCAATGCATGAAAGTGAAAAGTGAAAGTGAAGTTGCTTAGTTGTGTCCAGCTCTTCACAACCCCATGGGCTGTAGCCTACCAGACTCCTTCATCTGTGGGATTTTCCAGGCAAGGATACTGGAGTGGGGTGCCATTGCCTTCTCCCAAACATAATTTAAGATAAAAACCCAGTGAACATATTATGTATGTTGTTAACTGTACTTAACTGAATCAGTGCTGTCATCAATCTCCCTTTTTGCCTTTGCACATGCTATTTCCTTTTCCTTAGCACATGTACTGCTTCCTCCTTGTCTTGTCCATATGACATACTCTTATTACTCTTTTAAACAAAGTCTTCCCTGACAGTGTTAGGGATCAACATTTCCTTTTTTCTATGAGTTTTACACTTATACCGTTGCTATTATTGTTGTTCAGTTCCTAAGTTCTGTCTGATTCTTTGGACCCCATAGACTACAGCATGTCAAGCTTCCCTGTCCATCACCATCTCCTGGAGTATGCTTAGATTTATGTCCATTGGATTGGTGATGCCAGCCAACCATCTCATCCTCTGTCATCCCCTTCTCCTCCTCCCTTCAGTCTTTCCCAGAATCAGGGCCTTTTCCAATAAGGCTCTTCACATCAAGTGGCCAAAGTATTGGAGCTTCAACTTCAGCATCCAGTCCTTCTCATGAATATTCAGGCATGATTTCCTGTAGGACTGACTGGTTTGATTTCCTTGCCATCCGAGGGAATCTCAAGAGTCTTCTCCAACACCACAGCTCAAAAGCATCAATTCTTCAGCTCTCAGCTTTCTGTATAGTCCAACTCTCACATTTATACATGACTACTGGAAAAATCATAGCTTTGACTGTATGGACTTTGTCGGCAAAGTAATGTCTCTGCTTTCTTATATACTATTGAGGTTTGTCATAACTTTTCTTCCAATAAACAAGCATCTTTTAATTTCATGGCTGCAGTATTTTGGAGCCCAAGAAAATTAAGTCTGTCTGTTTCCAATGTTTCTCCATCTATTTGCTGTGAAGTGATGGGACCAGATGCCATAAACTTAGTTTTTTGAACAGTGAGGTTTAAGCCACCTTTGGCACTCTCCTCTTTCACCTTGATCAAGAGGCTCTCTAGTTCCTCTTTGCTTTCTGCCATAAGGGCAGTGTCATCTGCATATGTGAAGTTACTGATATTTCTCCTTGCAATCTTGATTCCACCCTGTCCTTCATCCAGCTTGTGATTCATCCAGCCCAGCATTTCTCATGTATATTCTGCACATAAGGTAATAAGCAGGGTGACAATATACAGCCTTGACATACTCCTTTCCCAATCGGGAACCAGACCGTGTTACATGTCCAGCTCTAACTGTTGCTTCTTGACCTGCATACAGATTTCTGAGGAGGCAGGTAAGGTGATCTGGTATTCCCATCTCTTTAAGAATTTCCCACAGATTGTTGCGATCCACACAGTCAAAGGCTTTGGCATAGTCAATAAAGAAAAGTAGATGTTTTTTTTTCTCCAATTCTCTTGCTGTTACTATGACCCAACAGATGTTGGCAATTTGATCTCTGATTCCTCTGCCTTTTCTAAATTCTTCTTGAATATCTGGCAGTTCATGGTTCATGTGCATTTGAGGCCTAGCTTGTAGAATTTTGAGCATTAATTTGCTGGTGTGTGAGATGAGTACAATTGTGTGGTACTTTGAGCATCCTTTGGCACTGCCTTTCTTTGGGATTGGAATCAAAACTGACCTTTTCCAGTCCTATGGCCAGTGCTGCATTTTCCAAATTTGCTAACATATTGAGTGCAGCCCTTTCCCAGTACTATCTTGAAGGATTTGAAATAGCTCAGCTGGAATTCCATCAGCTCTACTAGCTTTGTAGTGGTGATGCTTCCTAAGGCCCACTTAACTTTGGACTCCAGGATGTCTGGCTATAGGTGAGTGATCACACCATCATGGTTATCTGGGTCATTAAGATCTTTTTTGTATAGTTCTTCTATGTATTCTTGCCACCTCTTCTTAATATCTTCTGCTTATGTTAAGTCCATACAGTTTCTGTCCTTTATTGTGCCCATCTTTGCATGAAATATTCCCTGGTATCTCTAATTTTCTTGAAGAGCTCTCTAGTCTTTCTCATTTTATTGTTTTTCTCTATTTCTTTGCATTGATCACTTAGGAAGTCTTTATCTCTCCTTGCCATTCTTTGGAACTCTGTATTCAGGTAGGTTTATCTTTCCTTCTGTCTTTTGCCTTTAGCTTCTCTTCTTTACACAACTATTTGTAAGGCCTCCTTAGACAATCATTTTGCCTTTTTGCATTTCATCTTCTTGGGGATGGTTTTGATCACTGCCTCCTGTACAGTGTTACAAACCTCCGTCCTTAGTTCTTCTGTCACTCTATCTATCAGATCTAGTCCCTTGAATCCATTTATCTCTTTCGCTGTATACTCGTAAGGGATTTATTTAGGTCATACCTGAATGGTCTAGTGGTTTTCCATACTTTCTTCAATTTAAGTCTGAATTTTGCAATACGGAGTTCTTGATCTGAGCCATAGCCAGCTCCTGGTCTTGTTTTTGCTGACTGTATAGATCTTCACCAACTTTGCCTGCAAAGAATATAATTAATCTGACTTCAGCATTGACCATCTGGTGATGTCCATGTGTAGAGTCTTCTCTTGTGTTGTTGGAAGAGTGTTTGCCATGACTAGTGCATTCTCATGGCAAAATGTGTTAATCTTTGCCCTGCTTCATTTTGTGCTCCAAGGCCAAACTTGCCTATTATTCCATGTATCTCTTGACTTCCTACTTTTGCATTCCAGTCTCCTGTGATGAAAAGGGCATCTTTTTTTGGTGTTAGTTCTAGAATGCCTTGTAGGTTTTCATAAAACCATTCAGCTGCAGATTCTTCAGTATTAGTAGTGTGAGCAAAGACTTGCATTACTGTGATATTGAATGGTTTGCCTTGGAAATGAACAGAGATCATTTTGTCATATTTGAAAATGTAACCAAGTACTGCATTTTGGACTCTTTTTGAGTATGAGGGTTGCTCATTTCTTCTAAGGGATTCTTGCCTGCAGTAGTAGATATAATGATCATGTGAATTAAATTCACCCATTCTGATCCATCTTAGTTCACTGATTCCTAAAATGTTGATGTTCATTCTTGCCATCTCCTGTTTGACCGCTTCCAGTTGCCTTGATTCATGGACCTAACATTCCAGGTTCCTGTGCAATATTGTTCTTTACAGCATCAGACTTTATTTCCATCACCAGTCACATCCACAACTCTGTATTGTTTTTGCTTTTGCTCAGTTTCTTCGTTCTTTCTGGAGCTATTTCTCCACTCTTCTCTAGTAGCATATTGGGCACCTACCAACCTGAGGAGTTCTTCTTTCGATGTCATATCTTTTTGCCTTTTCATACTGTTCATGGGGTTCTCAAGTCAAGAATACTGAAGTGGTTTGCAGTTCCCTTCTCCAGCTGACCACATTTTGTCAGAACTCTCCACCATGACCTCTGTCTTTGGTGGCCCTATAGTTTCATTGAGTTGTACAAGGCTCTGATTCAAGTGTTCAGTTTGGTTAGTTTTCTGTAATTGTGGTTTCCATGTTGTCTGCCCTCTGATGGATAAGGATAAGAGGCTTGTGGAAACTTCCTGATGGGAGGGACTGGCTGTGGGGGAACCTGGGTCTTATTCTAATAGGCAGGGCCATGCTCATTAAATCTTTAATCCAGTTTTCTGTTGCTAGATGGGACTAGGGGTAATGGCAGTAAATGCTACATCCTTCAAAATACTTATTCCAAAACTATTTTATTCAGTGCCCCTGACCCCACAGAAGGCCACTGTTGACCCATGCCTCCTCTGGTGATTCCTGGACAGTCACAGGCAAGACTCCAGGAAACTCACTGACTCAGTCTCTTGTGGGGTCACTGCTCCTTTCTCCTGGGTCCTGTTGCACACAAGGTTTTGCTTGTGCCCTCCAAGAGTCTGTTTTCCCCATCCTGGGGAAATTCTGTAATCAAATACCACTGGCCCTAAAAGTCAAATTTCCTGGGGGTTCTCAGTCCCTTTGCCAGATCCCCAGGTTGGAAAATTTGTTGTGGGACCTATAACTTTAACAACAGTGTAGAAACTCTTTGGTATAATTGTTCTCCAGTTTGTAGGTTGTTTGCTCAGTGGCTCTATGGCAGAGCTAACATGCCATACTCAAGATGGTATCTTTTAATCTCCATTTTCTAAAAAATAAAACATGTCCAGAGTGATTTATGACTTGTCTAATAACTAATTAGTGGGTAATCTGAGACAACCTCAGAAGTTTGGCAGCTCCTACTATATTTTATAACTTCAGAGTCATACTCTGCCTTTTCAAGTAGCATGTTCTTCTATATGAAATTATTTGATTTTTCAAAAACTTTGCAATTGAAAAAAAAAGACAAACATAAAATAGACCCATGTTATGTCCTTTCTGAATTTTTTCCATTTCTATAGTTCCCAGCTAGAAAATGTAACAACTGCTAAAATTGCTAGATTCTTACTAAATACTATGGACTTCCCTCATGGTTCAGATGGAAAAGAGTCCACCTGCAAAGCAGGAGGGAGACCCCAGTTCAATCCCTGGATCGGGAAGATCCCCTGAAGAAGGAAATGGCAACCGACTCCAGTATTCTTGCCTGGAGAATTTCATGGACAGTGGAGCCTGGTGGGCTACAGTCCATGGAGTCACAAAGTGTTGGACACAACTGAGCAACTTTCACTCATTTTTAAGTACTATGCCTACATTATCTCTTTAAAGGGATTTATAGTTAGGGAAAATAAGTCAGGGGGCTTAGTTTATATTTAGCTATGTAGGCCATTTTGGATATTTTGGAAACTAATCCCTCATCAGTTCATCATTTACAAATAGTTTCTCCCATTCTATACTCCATCTGATTTGTTTTGATTATGGTTTCCTTTGTGGAACAAAAACTTTTAGGATTATTTAGGTATCATTTTTTGTTGTTGTTGTTTTTATTTCTATACATCTAAAAAAATAGATTCAAAAAAGTATTGCTGCAATTGGTATCAGAGTGATCTAAATATGTTTCCCTTTAGAAGTTTTATAGTATCTGGTGTTACATTTAAATTCATAATTCATTTTGAGTTTATTTTTATGTGTAGTATTAGAGAATGTGCCAATATCATTCTTTTACATGTAGCTGGATTCTTGCTCCCATCATCATAGATAAATTGACCATAGGCTCAAGGGTTTATTTCTGGGATTTATGTACTGTTCCGTTGATCTATGTGTCTGTTCTTCTGCCAGTAACATTGACTATTATAGCACTGTAGTATAGTCTGAAGTCAGAGAACATGATGCCTTCAGCTTTATTCATTTTTCTCAAACTTTTTTTGACTATTTGTGGTGGTTTGTGTTTCAATACAAATTAAAAACTTATTTTCTTCTAGTTATATGTAAAGCACCATTGGTAATTTGATTGGAATTGCATTGAATTTGTACATTGTCTTGGGTAATATAGTCATGTTAGCAGTATTGATGCTTCCAATCCAAAAACATGATATATCTTTCTCTCTGTTTTTGTTGTCTTCAATTTCTTTCATAAGCATCTTATACATTTTGGACTACAGGAATCTCAGCCTCCTTGGGTAGTTTTAGTCATAGGCATTTTATTCTTTTTGTACAGTGGTAAATGGGATTCTTTCCTTAATTTCTCTTCCTGATAGTTTGTTGTTAACATATAGAAATGCACAGATTTCTGTATATTAATTTTCAATTTGCTGCATCACTGAATTCATTGATGAGCTCTAATAGTTTTCTGGTGGTATCTTTAGGATTTTTCTGTGCATAGGATCATGTCATCTGCAACACTGATAGTTTTTGGGTTTGTTTTTTTTTAATCTACCTTTAAAGATCTTTTTAAAGAAAGAAATACATTTCCATTTTCTTCATTTTTATTGGATTATAAATGATATACAATAGTGTTAGGATTTCAGTACAGCAAAATGAATCTGCTATATGAATATCTACTTGATTTTAGATTCTTTTCCCATAAAGGCCATTGCAGAGTATTGATTAAAGTTCTCTGTGCTATACAGTAGGTCCTTATTAATTATCAATTTATATATAGTAGTGTGTGTATGGAGCTTCCCATGTGGTGCAATGGTAAAGAATCTGCCTGCAATGCAGAAGACATAAGAGACTTGAGTTCGATCCCTGGGTACAGAAAATCCCTTGGAGTAGGAAATGGCAACCCATTCCAGTATTCTTGCCTGGGAAATCCCATGGGCAGAGGAGCCTGGAGGGCTACAGTCCAAGGGGTCACAAAGAGTCAGACACGACTGAGTGACTGAGCACACATGCACAGTGTGTATAAATCAATCCCAATCATCCAATTTATCCTTCCTCTTATCTCCCTCTGTGCTGCTAAGTTTGTTCTCTGTGCCTGTGACTCTGTCTCTGGTAAATAAGTTCATTTGTACCATATTTTTTAGATTACGCATAAGATAGGATATTTCCCCTTCACTGCCTGACTTACTTCATTCAGTATGACAGTGTCTAGGTCCATCCATGTTGCAAAAAGGGCATTATTTCTCTTTTATGATTGAGTAATAGCCCATTGTAGAGGGACATATAGGTTTCTTCCATGTCCTGGATAGTGCCACAATGAATATTGGGGTGCATGTATCTTTTCAAATTTTGGATTCCTGCAGATATATGCCCAGGAGTGGAATGGCTGGTTCATATGCTAGCTCTATTTGTACTTTATTGAGGAACCTCATTACTGTTCACCATAATGACTGTACCAAGTTACGTTACCACCAAAGTGTAAAGGGATTTCATTTTCTCCGCATCCTCTCCAGCTTCTATTGTTTGTAGAATTTTTGATAATAAGTATTCTGACCTATGTGAAGTTATACTGTATTATAGTTTTGATTTTCATTTCTCTAATAATTAGCAATGTCAAACATCTTTTCATGTGCATTATGCCATCTGTATGTCTATTTTGGAGATATATCTTCTGCCTATTTATTTTGACACTTTATTTTTTTAATTGAAGGATAATGCTTTACAGAATTTTGTGGTTTTCTGTCCTTTTTTTTTAATTAGTTTGTTTGTTCTTTTAATGTTGAGCTCGATAAGCAGTTTTTATATTTTGGAGATTAATACCTTGTCATTTGCAAATATTTCTCACATTCTCTGGGTTATTGTTTTCTTTTACATGTGGTTTCCTTCACTGTGCAAAAGCTTTGGAGCTTAATTAGGTCCCATTTGTTTATTTCTGTTTTTATTTTCATTACTCCAGGAGGTGGATCAAAAAAGATCTTGCTGTGGTTTATGTCAAAAAGTGTTCTGCCTACATTTTTCTGTAAGATTTTTAACAATCCAGGCTTACATGTGGTCTTTAATCCATTTTGACTTTATATTTATGTATGCTGTTATGGAGTGTTCTAATTTCATTAGCCGTCTAGTTTTCCTAGCACCACTTATTGAAGAGACTGGCTTTTCTCCATTTTATATTCTTACCTCCTTTGTCATATACTAGGTGGCCATAGTTGTTTGGGTATATCTGGACTTTCTATCCTATTCCAATAATCTTATTTCAGTTTTTGTGCCAGTACCATACTCTTTTGATGGATGTAGCTTTGCAGTATATTCTGAAGTCAGCTGACTCCTCCAACTCTTTTTCTTTGGCAGGATAGCTTTGGCTATTTGTGATCTTTTGTGTTTCCATGAAAATTGTAAAGTTTTTTGTTCCAATAGTGACTATTTTTGTTCTTCTTTTCCAATATGATTTCCTTTTATTTGTTCTTCTTTTCTGATTGCCATGGCTGTGACTTCCAAAACTATGTTGAATGTCCATTTTCTGGAGTTTTTGTTATGAATTGGCATGAAATTTTATCACAGGCTTTTTATGCATGTATTTAATTGATCAAACGGTTTTACCATTCAGTTTGTTAATGTGGTATGTTAATTTTTAGATACTGAAAAGCATTTGTCTACCTAGGATAACTCTCACTTGATTATGGCATATAATACTTTTAACGCACTGCTGGATTCAGTTTGCTAGGATTTTCTTGAGGATTTTGCATCTATGTTATACTGTATTTTGTGTGTTATTTTTCTGGTTTTAGTGTCGGAGTGATGATAACCTCCTAGAATGAATTCAGAAATGTTCCTTCCTCTGCAATTTTTTGGACTATTTTCAGAAGGGTAGAGAATTTTATTCTTTAAATGTATGGTAAAATTCATCTGTGAAGTCATCTGGTCCTGGATTTGGGGGGTTACTAAAGTATTAATTCAATTTTGGTACTAGTAATTATCCCATTCATGTTTTCTATTTCTTATTTCAAGCTTAGGAGATTGTACCTTTCTAAGAATTTGTCCAGCTCCCAGCTGGACAAATTTGTCCATTTTATTAGTGGATAGTTGCTCATAGTAGTCTCTTATGATCCCTTGTATTAATACCTCTGTGGTGTTAATTGTCACTTCTGCTTTTTCATTTCTGAGTTACTTGATTTTGGAACTCTCCCTTTTTATTCTTGAAGAGACTGGGAGGGGTCCTAAGATGGCGGAGGAATAGGACAGGGAGACCACTTTCTTCCCCACAAATTCATCAAAAGATCATTTGAACGCTGAGTAAATACCACAAAACAACTTCTGAATGTTGGTGGGTGGCACCAGGCACCCAGAAATGCAGCCCATTGTCTTCAAAAGGAGGTAGGACAAAATATAAAAGACAAAAAGAGAGACAAAAGATTTAGGGATGGAGACCCATCCCATGGAGGGAGTCTTACAAGAGAAGTTTCCAAACACCAGGAGACCCTCTCACTGGTAGGTCTGTGGGAAGTTTTGGAATCTCAGGGGGCAACATAACCCGGAGGAAAAAATAAATAAATAAACTCCACAGATTACGGGTCTAACTACAACTTCCAGATGAGAAGTAGCCCAGATGCTTGTATCCACCACCAGCAAGGGGGGTGCTGAACAGGGAGGCGCACGCTGCATTGCTTAGTGTGGACAGGACCTGAATGCCCCGAGGGCAATCTGATGGAGCTAACATGAGATAGCAACTCAAACCATGGGATAGCTGGGTGGGGGGTGGGGGTGGGGGAGGAGGAAAGAGAGAGAATTTTCCTGCGAAAACCTCTAACCTAAGACACTGCCAGGCCCACTCACAGAACAAAGGACTGAGCAAATACCAGAGGAGACTTAGCCGGCTGCAGACTGGCCCATACCCCACCAGAGGCAGGGAGGCAGGTGGGTGCCAGCCAGAGCCAGAAGGAAAGGAGCAAACTTGGCGACAGACAGCATCCCCTACCAAACTGTGAGGAGGCTCTCAGTCACTAACCAGGTCTTCCTGGGATGCTGGACAGTTGACATCTGTCAGGAGGTTCACAGCCAGAGATGAGCTCCCCAAAAGAGATACACGGCACACCTGTGATGCAGCTGCGCAAGAGGAAACCGAGTGGCTGGGACTGGGGTGGTGATAAGATGCACCACACCTGGGGAGTGTGTGCTTGCCAAACACCTGGTCACCTGAGCTGCTCGGACCTGGGAAGGGCACAAAATGCGGGCACAAAATTGCAGGCCCAACTGAGTCTGTGCCTTTGCGGAGCACCCAGGAACCTGAACCTGAGTGGTGTAAATCTGGGAAGTGCATGCAACCCAGAGCCTACCCCAGAAAGTTCCCCAGCAGAGCAACCTGGAGCCTAAGCAGTGTAGACCCAGAAAGCACACACACTGTGAGTGGGGGCAAACCCAGTGTGACCCAGACACTGTGAGCACTCCCCACACCCACCAGTGATATTTGTTTGCAGTGTTCCTCCCTCCCCACAGCACAATTGAACAAGTGACCCTAAATGAATGACCATCTTTGCCCACTTGTGTCAGGGCAGAAGTTAGATACTGAAGAAACTTGCAAACAGAGGAAGCCAAAATAAACCAAGAGGAGGGGACGGCTCTGGAAATGACAGGTGCAACAGATTAAAAACCTGTAGTAAACACTGACTACATTGGAAGGGACCTATAGACTTTGAGAAAAAGTATAAGGTAGAACAAGGAACTATATGAACTACCACACACTGTCCTCAACACCTGCAGAGAAATTCCTAAATATATTTTACTATTATTGTTTTTTAATTTTTTTAATTTTTAAGTTTTGTATTAATCCTTTAATTTTCATTTTTAAAACCTACTGTTACCTTGAAAGAAAAGACTATTTTTAAAGAAAATTTCATGTTGTTTAATTTTTGTGATTTTTTAAAATATTGTATTTTTGAGAGTCTAACCTCTAGATTTTTAATCTTTGGTAAATTTTTGTTAATTTTTATCAATTTTGTACCTTTAAGAATCCAATCTTCAGTACCCATTTTTATTTAGGAGTGTGATTACAAGCTTGATTGCTCTCTCCCCTTTTGACCCTCCTTTCTCTCCCCCGGGTCACCTCTATCTCCTCCCATCCCCTTCTCTTCTCCACTTAACTCTGTGAATCTCTTTGTGTGTTCCAGGCTGTGGAGAAAACTTAGGGAACTGATCACAGGCTAGATTGGTCTCTCTCCTTTTGACTCCCCCTCCTCTCCTCCTAGTCACCTCTATCTCCTTCCTCCCTTTTCTCTTCTCTATGGAATTCCATGAACCTATCTGAGTGTTCCAGACTGTGGAGAGCAAATAAGGAATTGATTACTGGCTAGACTGCTCACGCCCCTTTTGATACCCTCACCTCTCTTCCTGGTCACCTCTATATCCCTCCTCCCTCTTCTCTTCTTCAAGTAACTCTGTGAACTTCTCTGGGTGTCCCTCACTGTGGAGACTCTTTTCACCGTTAACCTAAATGTTTTGTCATCGGTGCTGTATGGATAGAGAAGACTTGAGGTTACTACAAGAATAAGATTGAAAGCCAGAGGCAGGAGGCCT
>SJYC01091793.1:0-15356 GCA_006408675.1 Madoqua kirkii | reverse complement strand
CAGAATTTTGAGCATTACTTTACTAGCATGTGAGATGAGTGCAATTGTGCAGTAGTTTGAGCATTCTTTGGCATTGCCTTTCTTTGAGATTGGAATGAAAACTGACCTTTTCCAGTCCTGTGGCCACTGCTGAGTTTTCCAAATTTGCTGGCATAGTGAGTGCAGTACTTTCACAGCATCATCTTTCAGGATTTGAAATAGCTCAACTGGAATTCCATCACCTCCACTAGCTTCGTTCATAGTGATGCTTTCTAAGGCCCACTTGACTTCACATTTCAGGATGTCTGGCTATAGGTGAGTGATCACACCATCGTGATTATCTGGGTCATGAAGATCTTTTTTGTACAGTTCTTCCATGTATTCTTGCCACCTCTTCTTAATATCTTCTGCTTCTGTTAGGTCCAGACCATTTCTGTCCTTTATGGAGCCATTTTTGCACGAAATGTTCCCTTGGTATCCCTAGTCCAGGCTTAGCACAGCCCAGAACAGAGTGTGTAAGATCATGCCAGGGACCTTAGGAGGCTTCCTAGGGTTGAGTGTGTGGAGAACTTCAGATGCTTCCCTCGTCCTCCAACACTGGAGGTTCCCTTCCTGTCCCGTGATCCCCAGAAGTTAGGGTAAGTGTACTTCTCCGGGCATACGAAACCCTCCCCTCCCCAAGCTACCCCTCAGGTGTCCTGGTCCTGTGAGGTCTTGCTTCTCTGACCCCCTGCTCCCCCTAAGCTCCTGCCCAGTTGCTTGGGGGTTCTTCCCTTCTACCTGGGCGTCTGAGGTCCCCTACCAGCATCTGTTAAATGTCCTGGCTGTGGGGAGGCATGGAATCTTGGTCTTCCTTCCCTGTCATCTTGTCTCCATCCTTCTGCCTCTATCTTTTGATAGTTTGATTAAAATGTCTTAGTGTGGAGCTGTCTATGCTTATCCAACTTGAAGCTTGTTGAGCTTCTTGGGAGTATCTTGAATCTTCAAGTTTTTTTTAAATCAAATTTGGAACTCTTGGCCATAATTTCCTTAAATATATTCTTTCTGCTCCTTTCTCTCTATTGTCTTCTTCTGGGACCTTCATAATATGTCTGTTGCTATATTTGATGGTATCCCACAAATCCGTTCACTTTTCTTCTTTTTTCTTCCTTCTCTTCAGACTGTATAATTTGAGTTGAACTGTCTGCAGGTTCATTGGTTCTTTTTTTAAAATTCTTTCTTTTTTTTAAATTATGGAAGTATGATGACACATTCACAGGAGACTTGGAAAATACAGAACAAAGTTACATACAGTTCTGCTATGCATTACAATTATTTTTTAAGTAGATAAATTAAAATTTTTGGTTGGAGTTTCAATAACAAACTCTCAAAAATTAATAGAATGGATATACAGAAAAGTAGAAGCACACAGTAGCCCTGAAAAGCACCACAGGTTCACCAATTCTTTCTTCTGCCTGGTCAACTTTGCTGTTGAAAAGCTTCAAGTGAACATTTTGTTTCAGTTATTGTACTTTTCGGCTCCACAAATTTTATTTGGACACTATTTATAATGTCTATCTCTTTATTGGTTTTCTCTCTTTCTTGAGACATTTTTCTTCTGGTTTTCTCTATCTCTTTGAGAATATTTAAGACAATTAATTTAGAGTGATTGTCTACAGTGTTGAATATTTGTGCTTCCTCAGAGACGTTTCTATTACTTTAGTTTACTTTTTCCTATGGATGGTCCATGCTTTCTTGTTTCTTTGCATGCCTAGTAATTTTTCTGTGGAAACATGTACCTTTTGAATATCCTCATATGGTAACTCAGGAAATTAGATGCTTTTTCTTCTTCAGTGTTAGTTGTTGTTGCTATGGGTCGTTATTGCATGTTCAGTAACTTTTCTAAACTATGTTTAATTTCTCTATTCTATATTATATATGGTTCTCTGAAATCTCTGTTTCTTTAACTTAGAGTCAGCTAATGATTTGGCAGAGATTTCCTTAATATCCTGGAATAACAACAAGAAAAACCCTCTCACTCTGCCATTTTGCCGATACTACTTAATATCATCTTTCGAGACCTGGCCTCAAAGGCTGTGCAGTCCCACATTCTGTTGGTTGAGGTAGATACAAAGACCTCCCCACCCCCAGATTCTAGGGTAGCGACACATTCCCCTTGATGGCACATCAAGATCACATTAGAAAATGGGACATCCCCAGATGTGGCCTCCTCTGGAACATACCATCCACTCTAGGATGGGCCAACAGAGATTTGATGGCTGAGATGGGTCCCCAGAGGCCATAGCTGAGCATTCTGTCAGTAGCTAGACTAGGCCATGGAAGACCTCAGGAGAGGGTGACGCCAAAGGAAGGCCGCTAGGATGGAGAGGAGGCGGGTCACGTCAGCGAAGATCTGCTGGGGCTCCTGCTGCAGTCCCAAGGGGCGTTGGTGACAGGATGGCCAAGGCCACGTGCCTCTGCCACACACCCGCTTTCCCATCTTTGTAAAGGGCAGCCCCATCCTTCTGTTTCTTTGACTTCCTTGTGATTCCTCTCCATCACAAGTGCAATCAGCAATACCTTCAGATCCAATCCTGAATCCAGCCGTCTCCCACCAAGCCCAGACACCCTGACAGCCTGTATGATCAGCGTGGCTCCTATACAGCTGCTCAGAGCCATTCACAATGTCCCAAAGGCCAAAAGAGCTGTGTCAAGCACACACCCCCCACGTGGGCCCTCCAGGGCGCCCAGCTCTCTTGAACTCTCTGGCCCTGCTGCCTCTTTTTCTGCTTCCTCTTCGTCTTTCCTGTGCCCCTCTCCATCCCACTGGCCTCTCAGCTGCTTCCCAAACACAGAGGGCAGTTCTAGCTCCACTTCTCCTCTTGCAGGCCCCGTGCCATTGCTCTTTTCTTTGCTTCTGTATGATTTCCCTGTCCGTTTCCCTCTGCCTCCTTCTGCATGTCCCTTGTCTCCATATCACATAGCCCCACACTGGCCTCTCTCCTCATCACCTGGCATCACATCCTGCTTCTCACTGTCCTAAGTCCTTTACCATCACATCCATCAGCCTCCCCATGAGTCCTGTGAGGCCCACCCCAGCTGCCCTCTCTGTCTTGCCAGCACATGGCCACTACTTTTGGGAGGAACAAATGGCTCTGCTCAGCCCTGGTAGCTGGAATGCAGAGGAAGGAAGAACAAAAGATGTCTGGAAGACGTGCCAGGCCCTGAGACTGCTGGCATGCATGTGCACAGAGGCCCTGAGAGTGCAACTGAGCACTGCACGGACGGCAGGTGGGCTCGATGGTGTTTGTCCAAGGGGCCAGGGCTGCTCCACATCAGGCAGTCGTGGTCACACCCCTCCAGCTTGGTGCATGTTCTCTAGAGGCAGGAAGGGGTAGGGGAGAGTCACACTGTGTGACCTTGACCAGCAAGTCAGCTCACTTCCGGGAGCATTAGCGTCCCCATCTATAAAATGGAAGAGTAATTGCCACTCAGCCAACTTCACAGAGCCACTGGCTGGGGTAATTACACAGCAGGTCCTGTGGGGATGGCCACTGCCATGAGCGGGAGGAGTTAGGGCCCCTGGGTGATGTGACACATCGAGTGCGGGGGCGTGTGCGTGTGTGTACGTGTGTGTGTGCATATAAGTATGCAATACTGTGTATGTGGCGCATGTACCTGTCAAGTCAAGTGTGCGTGTGTGTGCATATGCGTAAGTGTGTATGTGTTCACATTTGCCCATGTGCAAAGTTGTGTGTAGTGTACATGTGATTCCAATCCCAAAGAAAGTCAGTGCCAAAGAATGCTCAAACTACCTCACAATTGCACTCATCTCACACGCTGGCAAAGTAATGCTCAAAGTTCTCTAAGCCAGGCTTCAGCAATACGTGAACCATGAACTTCCAGATGCTCCAGCTGGTTTTAGGAAAGGCAGAGGAACCAGAGATCAAATTACCAACATCCACTGGATCATCGAAAAAGCAAGAGAGTTCCAGAAAAACATCTACATTTGCTTTATTGACTATGCCAAAGCCTTTGACTGTATGGATCATCACAAACTGTAGAAAATTCTTCAAGAGATGGGAATACCAGCCCACATGACCTGCTTCTTAAGAAATCTGTATGCATGTCAGGAAGCAACAGTTAGAACTGGACATGGAACAACACACTGGTTCCAAATAGAGAAAGGAATACATCAAGGCTGTATGTTGTCACCCTGCTTATTTAACTTCTATGCAGAGTACATCATGAGAAACGATGGGCTGGATGAAGCACAAGCTGGAATCAAGATTGCTGGGAGAAATATCAATCACCTCAGATATGCAGATGACACCACCCTTCTGGCAGAAAGCAAAGAAGAACTAAAGAGCCTCTTGATGAAAGTGAAAGAGGAGAGTGAAAAATTTGGCTTAAAACTCAACATTCAGAAACTAAGATCATGACATCTGGTCCCATCACTTCATAGCAAATAAATGGGGAAACGCTGGAAACAATGTCAGACTTTATTTTCTTGGTCTCCAAAATCACTGCAGACAGTGACTGCAGCCATGAAATTAAAAGACTCTTGCTCCTTGGAAGAAAAGCTATGACCAACCTAGACAGCATATTAAAAAGCAGAGACATTACTTTGCCAGAAAAAGTCCATCTAGTCAAGGCTATGGTTTTTCCAGTGGTCATGTACCTATGTGAGAATTGGATTATAAAGTAAGCTGAGCACCGAAGAATTGATGTTTTTGAACTGTGGTGTTGGAGAAGACTCTTGAGCGTCCCTTGGACTGCAAGGAGATCCAACCAGTCCATTCTAGAGGAGATCAGTCCTGGGTGTACATTGGAAGGACTGATGCTGAAGCTGAAGCTCCACTACTTTGGCCACCTGATGCGAAGAACTGATTCATTTGAAAAGACTCTGATGCTGGGAAAGACTGAAGGCGAGAGGAGAAGGGGATGACAGAAGATGAGAAGGTTGAATGGCATCACCGACTTCACGAACGTGAGTTTGAGTGAACTCCAGGAGTTGGTGATGGACAGGGAGGCCTGGCGTGCTAGAATACATGGGGTTGCAGAATCGGACATGACTGAGCAACTGACCTGAGCTGTGCGTGTGCATTTATGTGCGTGTGTGTGGTGTGTGGTGTGTGGTGTGTAGTGTGTGTGCAATGTGTAGTGTGTGTGTGGTGTAGGGCTTTATGCTGTGCCATAGTTAGCGGTGTTGTGGTGCAGAAAGGTAGGTCATCAATTTTACCATGCCCAGGAGGGTCCAGATAGGAGCGTAGTGCCATCTGGGTTCCTGGCTCCAGAACCTAATGCGGATGTATAAGGTTCCCACTCCCCCATGTAAGAAGAAACATCAGGGGTTTCGGGAAGAAGGCAGAAGGCTGTCCTCCCTGGAAAGGCCATCATCCTGGTGGTGGAGGAAGGCTGCACCAGGTGGAGTCAAGCTCTACTGGAAACCAGAGGAGAAAGACTGGGTTCATTTCTGGGCTCTATTCTACCCCATTGGTTCACATGTCTGTCCTATGCCCAGGCCACATTGTCTTGATATCTGCGGCCTCGCAATAAGTTTGAAAATAGGGAAGTGAGTCCAACTTTGTCTGCTTTTCCAAGTTTGTTTCAATTCTTCAGAGCCCCTTATTTGGCTTTTAAGATCAGCTAGTCAACTCCTGGGGGGAAAAACTTACTTTTTTGGAGGTTACACTGCATCTGCACATCACTTAGAGGAATATTGCCAGCTTAGCAGTTTTAAGTCTTCTGATCCAAGAACATAGAATGTCTTCATTTATTTAGGTCTTTAATGTCTTTCAATGACATTTTGCAGCTCATAGCATACAAATCTTATATTTCTTTTGTCAGATTTATTCCTAAGTGGTTTTTTTTCCTTTTTTATGCTATTATAAATGGAATTATTTTCTTAATCTCATTTTTGCACTGCTCATTGCTGGTGTATAGCAATAAGGTTGATTTTCAGATATTGACCTCTTGAACTCTATGGTTGATTTTCAAATATAGATCTCATACTTTATGATGAAAGTTTATCAATTCTAGTAGATGTTTCATGCATTACTTAGAATTTTCATGTCATTTGCTAATAGAGACAGTTTCCTCCAATCTGGACCCTTTTTATTTATTTATGTTTTTCTTGGTCAGTCGCCCTAGCTGGAGCCTGAGGACAATGCTGAAAAGCAGTGAGAAGAGCAGGTGTCCCTGATTTCCTCCTGATCTTGGAGGAACAGCATTCAGGGACCATTGTGTTCTTAAAATTTAAAGATCTAGGTATGAGAATTATCCTTCACAAAAATAAATAGATAAAAGGGGGAGAGTTTTGATAGAACACGTCTCAATTCTTTGAATATTTTCTCAGTTATGTATGCCAAAAATCTCACAGTGATGTATTGATACAGTGATATATCAAAACACTTTTTAAAATTTGTCAGCTCGTCCTTCTCTTGGGTCCTCTTTCATTCTGAAACAAGAAATTGGAAACACCTGGTTTACCCAGGTCTTGGTGTCCCAGTCTTTATAGCTGACATCAGGGCTGGACATGGACCAGGAAAACGGGGGGCGTCTTCATGGGTCAAGCGGGTGGTCCTGGAAGGGAAGGCCAGAGAAGAAGCAGTGATGCAGGCAAGAATGACAGTCAGGATGCCTTGGAATGACCCATGCCATCCTATAGGCCCTGGCCTGACCCCTAGGGACATGTGAACCTGCCTTGGAGACCTTTGGGGCACAGCATCACCCTCACTGGCCTACAGGCCTTGTCCCTTTTCTGCACATTCAGACAAAGGATCCTGTTGTACTCGACCCCAAACTGCAATCTTCCAGCCATGATCAAACACACAAGCCCCTAAGCAGGGCAGCTGTGGTGCCAGTCAGGACCTTAACTCCTTTCTGTGTTACCCACACCACATGTCCTCTCCCTGGCGACTTTTCCACGCCTCCACTGTAGACGGACCTTCCCTCAGAGCTGCCTGCACTTGCTGCTTCCCGGGCCCCACAGTCCGAAGTGGGATCAGTCTTCGTGGCCCCGTTGTTGCAGCCTCCATCCTCTCCAGATCAGTCTTCTCGTTAGCTCTCAGCCCACAGGGCCCACCTAGGGGACCCCTCCCATCCTCCAGGGCAGCTCCTAGTTTCCTGGCTCCATCCTCAACATCGCTCTCCCAGGACAAGAGCTGAGCCCTGCAGGGTGCTTCCAGCCTGGTGACGGGCCCCTGCCATGCACAGCAGGTTCACAGGGCAGGTACATAGGGCAGTACCAAGGTTTGCTCTGGCACAGATGGTTACTTCATAAGGACATGCTGAGTACATGACTGAAGGATGAGCACGTAGGCTTGAGGGTTCCCAGGCAGGCAGGCTTCTCTGGGGAGCGGGAACCTATGCTAGATCTTAAAAAGCTTTCTTTTTTATTTAAACCATGCATACAGTGCTTTTGAAGCCATGTGTTAGAGTGTTTTACATACAGCAGTAAATTGAATCCTCACACCCATCTCATGAGCCAGCACTGCGGTTATAAGTTATGGAAACTGAGATACAAAGAATGGGCTGGGCCAGGACTCCCAAGAGAGCACCAGCCTGTGGGGTTGGGGGTTCTGGGGAAGCTACTCAGGGGAGAGCAGCCCTGAAGGCGCCCAGGGCCTGGGTCAAGGAACAGAGAGGCACCAGCTTCAGGGCTGGAGGCCCAGGAAGCCCCCGCTCTCTGCACTCCCTCAAAAGGCTCTCAGAGAGTCTAGTCTCCAGCAGACCTCCAGGACCCTCGGGAGGGCTCTCCCCCACATCCACCCTTCCCGAGCCCACTCTCGCCTCTTGTCTCTCCCTCGTGGCCACTGTCCCCCGTGTCCTCCCCTTCACGTTCACTGCCCCATCTCTGTGCTCCTCCCTTTGCCCTTTGCTCCCTCTTCTCCCTCCTCCCCTCAGTCTCTCTCCCTCTTCCTGCCTCCATTTCCAGCGGGATGAAAGTCACCTCAGCTCCATTCACCCTCATCACTTGGTCTAACGGGAAAGGGAAGACCTCTCCCCCCGTCGCTCGCCACGGGGCTGAGAAATGGCCGGATGCATTGTGGCGCAGAGCTGAATGGCCCAGGAGGAAGGAGCCTGCCAGGGGCCCCAGAGAGAGGCCAGCTCTGGGAGGCCATTGTGGAGGCCCCCGCCTGCCCACCCGGCCACACTCACAGTAATCAATCTGATTGGATTAGGGTCAGGGCGACCCTAATCGTGTCAGAGGTCAGTCGGGCTTTGTGGCAGGGTCCATGGGGCGTTTGCCCACCCCTGCTGAGGCGGCCTAGTTGAACAAAGCTTAACACTGCCAGCTGAGGAGTGGGGCCCAGCCCCATGTGGAGGTGTGTGAGTGTGTGCATGTGTGAGCATGTGTGTGGGGGTGAGGATAAGAGGGAAAGAGTGTGTTCCTGTGTCCTGCTTCCAGCGTGCTCACTCTCTCTGTCTGTATCTCTCTCTCTTTCTCTCTCACACATACACACCACTGTCTGCCTGCCTGGCCTGGGACTGGAGACTGGTTGGCCAGGGGGACCCCTGAGAAGCTGCCGCCAAGGAGCGTGAGGTTGGGCAGCAGAGGCGAGCCTGGGCTTGGAAGAAGTACCCTCCACTCTCATTTGCACAGTAGCAGGACAATTTAACCTGCACTGGGCAGAAAGCATTTGAAGAATTTTGAGTGCGTGGAGGCTGGCACACGATGCAGCTTATCTGTCCCTCCTGGACACCTGGAGCACCAGCTTTCCCTGAGAGCTGGCCGACACCCACTCTTGACCTCCAATGAGGTGAAGGGAGGGGAGGCCAAAAGGCAGGGAAGGCAGGTCCCAGACGTCAGCGCTTTCGCAGACACTCTGGAGGAAGCCCCGCCGGGACCACGCCCCTCAGGAAGTGAGACAGCTGGTCCAAGGTCCAGGCCAGTGGGTTTGTGGGTGGCGCATACTTTGAGGGGCCTGTGTCGAAGCTAGGTGGGGCATTTGCACCTTAGAGAAATGGAGGGGGCCGTAAGGAGGTGACTCATCCACGGTGGGAAGCAGGACCCTTGATGTCTCTCCCATGGTGTCCCAGCAGGTCAGCGTGAACAGGTGGGGCATAGGCCCCAGTTTCATCATCGATGACCCCTAAGAAGCTGGGCCTCAGCCTGGGTCCATCACTAGTTTAGTGCCCTTGGTATAGTGTCCTTGCCAGTGGCTTTGCGGGCACCCCCAAGCCAGGGCCTCCGAGGCTTCCCTAGTGAAGAGATAGGAGAAGGCGCTCAACCCTGCCTCTGATTCCAGACTGTGTGCTTCTAAGGATCCCTTCGGGGTCTCAGGACCTGGAGGACACAGTGCCTGAACATCTGCACTCTGGTGGGGCATCCTCGTTGGCAAAGGGGGCCTCACTGCTGGTAGAGGTGGGCCAGTCCTCACCTGAGTCCTCACCCACAGGACAGCTGAGTTGGGGGCCCTGGCTGACCCCTTCAAAGCACATCATGTCAGAATCCTGGTTGGTTACTTGAGGTATAGTCTGTGGTGTTCGTCGAAGTCTCACTAAGTGTGTTCTGGGTGCCTGAGGCCTGCTCTGGCTCCCCAGGCCCTGCTTCTCCCCTTGCAGCCCTCTGCCTACGCCCTTGGGCAGTCCTGGGCCAGGCAGCCACATCTGCCTCCCGCTACCCCCTTTTCCTTTCGGGGCTGGGCTGGAGAGAGCCGGAGGGGGATGGCACAGCCTGTCCTCCCCCAGGCAGAGCCCCTTCCCTTGGCCAGGCTCCAGGGGGTGGTCTGTCCACCTCCCTGTGTGTCCTGGCCCGATCCTCGGAGGGTCGGAGTGCAGGCACGGGGCCAGGGTAGGATGGCCAGGCCGGCACCCACCCCGGGGCTCAGGAGGGGCCAGAGAGAAGGGGGGCCCTCCAGAGAACCAGCATCCCTGAATCCAGGTTGCAACCCCTGACCCCCATCGGAAAGTGTTTCGGTTCACGGTGGTTGGGGGGCTCCGACCGTCTCTGCGGCCGCCCCTGTATATCATTAACTCTCCCCAGTTGGGGGTGTGTGTAAAGGGGCCAGGAGAGACCCTGGGGACACCCTGCCGGGCCCGGCTCAGAAAACAATATCCCCACGAAGACGACAAGATTAAGCACAAGAGAAAAGTGAAAATGCTGCTGGCGATTCACACGCCCTCAGGAGTGCTGTGTTAAAGCGTGTGAATAGTGAGCTCCCCTCGTGCCCCAGGCCCCTGGGCCCGCATACCTCCCGGTTGCTATGACTGGCTTGCTATGGCCTAATCGCCGACGAGGGGGAAATTCATATAAAATATCGAGGGCCATTGTGGGCCTAACGCGGCGTGACAGTGGCTCACAAAGCCAGATTCATTAGCCCCAGCAGGTAATCAGGACGCCGGCCGTGCTGGCGGCCGGGCAGTGTCAGGGGCCGCTGCTACAGTGGGGCACAAGCCGCATTCCGCTCTCAGGTGGCTCCATCCTTTGTGCAGGACGGGCCAACAGGATTACCAAATGCCATTGCCCATTGCGACACCCCCTCCTAGCCACCCCGCCAGCTCTGAGACCAAGGAAGGTGGGCTGTGTGGGAAGGGGGCAGACTGCAGGCTAGGGGCTCTTGCCAGTCTTTCGTCTCTCCTTTCCTCATGTTGGAGCACTGCTAGGGGGAAGAGGTAACAACCTCTGGATGCTCTGAAAGTGCTCTTGAGGCCTCCATGGGCCAGGGAGACAGACACGGAGCATCTGCTGGCCTCTCTGCACCTGCACAGGCACTGGAGGACTTGCCTGTCTTTGCAGGGGGTTGGTTATCCCTGGACCTGCCTCTCTGCATCCCTCCCCTCTTGCAACCTCTCACCTGCCAGGTACGCAGAGGCCCGAGTCTGGCCAGGGAGGCCTAGAGGGAGCCACGGTCGCTGCCTCTGAGTGTGTGCTGGGGATGTGGCAGAGTGAGGGCGCTGAGTTCTTTCTATGTCTTGCCAGGGATGCTCTGGAGGCAGGTGGGAACAGAGAAATGCCCCCACAGAAGCTCCCGTGGAGGCTCAGTGTCCACAGGAGCCATTTGCCCCAAGCTGGCGTCTCTGCAGGCCTCTCCAACTGTGAGCACCAGCACGTGCCACAAAGAACTCCTTGCCTGCAACCCCGGGGAAGACCCAAAGGACCCCTAGCTGAGTAAGGGCAAGCCTGTGGGATGGGGGAATTTGCCTCACAGAGCTGGGGAGAGAGAAGCTTCCCTGCAGTGTAGTAGAGTGGTAGGGTGAGGGTCCAGGCTCCCCACCTTGAGCAGGCAACTGTGGTTGCAGCCATGGTCCTGGCAGGGGGAGGGGGTCTGCATGGAGGCAAGGAAGCCTGCCTCTACCTGCACCTCTTCGGCTGATCCACTCCAGCATCAAGACAGGAGGTCTGACTCAGAAGTCAACATTGCCCATGGAAGAAGTAGAGCCCCAGGTCTCAAGGGACCACAGGGGAGGCACGCCCAGGTGAGAGAGGGCTGTCTCTCAGGCCAGAACTCAGCCAGAAGGCTTTGACAGGCAGGTCCTACAGCTTTAAAGGGAGTCACATCCCACCCTGCCCCAGGCTGAGTCCCCACCCAGCTACCAGATAATAGCAGCCCAGCCCCAGGGACCCAGGGCGTCACTTCACATGGAAGCCAGGCCAGAGATGCGTAGCCCGCTGCAGGAGCCTGGAGTAAGAGGGAATAGGTGACACCCTCCATGTTAGCCCTTTCCGTGTCCCTCCAAGGGCCGGGAGTGTCAGAGACGCCCTCGCCATGGTAAACCCTCTCCCTTTAGAACCCTGGCCTGGGACCTCCTTTCCAGACGCCTCTTGGGTCTGGCCACCTTCCTGAGGAGGGCCTTAGGAATTTGAGACCATACTGGAGCTTGAGTTCCGCTCAGGAATGTATCAGAATCATCGAAGGGTTCTTCACAGATATACATACCCGCTCCCAGAACTGCAGCCCTGGGTCCATTGGTAGATCTGCAGTGGCCACTGCTGGGGCATCTAGTTACGTGCAGAGCTTTTCAAAGGGCGCATTGTGTGGACCCCACAGACAGAATGCCCCAGGGGCTTGATTTCATTGGTCAGTGGTCAAATTTGAACCACAGTCCCCTTCCAGGAACTTCCACTGCCTGAGAGGTTACACGCATTCCTCACAAAAGGGACCCATGGCCCCTTCAGGCCAATGGGACCATCCCAGGAGCCCTAGGCCATCCCCTCCTTCTCATCCAGGACCAGCCCCCCACAGCCTTCCTCTCCCAGGAGAGGGCTGGTGGGTCTCTCCCCATGCCCTTGGCTGCAAAGTATGGGGCCAGCCTGGCAGGGCAGGTGGGTCCTCCACCTCCTGAAAGCCACAGCTATGGGGGCAGCCTCGTGGTCATGGAGCCCATTGCTAGGGGACACAGGAGCCTCTGCTGGGCTCAGTGCCCACGGCTGGGCAGCATGGGGCCTGGGCTGACTGCCCTGGGGCTCTACACCCCTCTGGGGCTGAGAGGGCCTGAGGGACCCATTATGGTGGCTCAGCAGAGAGGAGCCCCCTCTTTTTGTCTGGACCAGTTATAAAAGGATGTGCAAGGCCTAAGGCAGGGAGGGCTCTGGGCGGTGCTTTTCTATCAATCCCTGATAAAAGGGCCTTCTGGGTAGTCTCCCAGATGGAAAATCATCTCTGGGACAGAGGCTGCCGTCTTCTTGTCCACTCAGACCACAGTCAACACTTAATAAGTAGCTGTTAACCACAGGGAAATGTTAAAGACAAGGATCTTGGAATATTTTTTTGAACTTTTTTCAGCATATAGGACTTTGGAAATCAATCCTTTTTTGATATAAGAAAGGTCTTTTTCTGAAATTATGCTTGTCATTTCTTATGTATCTTATTCTCAAAAAAGTAACAAAATTTCAGTCCTATGTCAGTCCCCAAGTAATTTTTAGTACTTTCCAAGCCTATGAAATCCAAATCTGGAAACAGGATTTATTAGAATCCCTCTAGAGTTTAGCCCTAGAGTTCTAAAGTTCTGAGACCCAGGGAAGTAAAGTAACCGCCAAAGCCCATCTCACACGTGACTCTCGACCCTGGTACCCAAGGCCGCGCTGGTCTCAGTGATGCTGCAGCCGTGCCAGACAGCTCTCGCTGCCTGTCCCTCTCCGTCCCCCTCGCCAGGACTGCAAGCTCTTACAACGTAGTGACCTGCCCCAGATTTTACCTCTGCCCATCCTTCCAGCCACCATTCATCCATCCATCCCTCCATCCATCATTCAGCCATCATCCACCTGCTGTCCACCACCCACTCACCCGTCCATTCATTCATTCATCCGCCCGTCTCCACCATCCACCCATTCATCCATCCATCCACCCTCCATTCATTCAGCCACCCCTCCATCCCAAACCTGGCTCAGAGCTTACATTGCCAAGCCTATTGTGTGTCCTTTCCCCCCACTCTCTTCATCATAAACTGTAATCTCCCAAAGGCAGGTGACCCAGCACTGCCCAAAGCAAAGAACCTGACTTGCAATAGCAGGGCCTCCCACTAAAGGAATGCAAAGATTCCTCTGGTTCACCCTCCTCCTCTCCCGTGCAGGGCTTCCCTCCGCCTAACAGTAGGTCATTCAGTGCATGCTTAATTACCACCAGAACAGGTAGCTCCTTCAACTTTCAGAAAGTCCAGGTTGTTAGAAATTTCATCAGAGCAGCAATCCACTTTCTCACAGATTTCTTACTTTGGTTCTCGAGAATGGGCACCTTGCATCTTACTCATCTTGTATATCTAGTTGTGAGCCTAGTGTATGGCTCATTATAGACTCTCGGGTCCTAGATGAGTGGATGGGTCCTAGATGAGTGGATGACTGTATTGATAGATGGATGATGGGTGGTGAATGAATGAATGGATGAATGACGGATGGATGAATGTATAGATGGTGGAGGGATGGTAGATGAACAGATGAATGGATGGGTTGGTTCTGGATGGATGGATTGTGGATAAATGAGAAAAGGGTAGCTCATCGATCCTTTGAATGAACTGAATAAATAATTGCTAATGAAACAATTATTAGCAATTAGGAACAAAAAGCCCCTTGATGAGGTGAAGAAAGACAGAGAAAAGGCCAGCTTAAAGCTAAATATTAAAAAATGAAGATCATGGCATCCGGCCCTATTACTTAACAGCAAATAGAAGGGGAAAAGGTGGAAGTAGTAACATATTTCCTATTCTGGGACTCTAAAATCACTGAGGATGGTGGCTGCAGCTGTGAAATCAGAAGATGATCACCTCTTGGCAGGAGAGTTATTACAAACCTAGACAATGTGTTGGGAAGCAGAGACATTACTCTGCCGACAAAGGTCCTACAGTCAAGGCTATGGTCTTTCCAGTGGTCACATACAGTTGTGAGAGCTGGACCATAAAGAAGGCAGAGCACCAAAGAATTGGTGCCTTCAAACTGTGGTGCTAGAGAAGACTCCCGAGAGTCCCTTGAACAGCAAGGAGACCAAACCAGTCCATCTTAAGGGAAATCAAGCCTGAAGACTCATTAGATGCTGAAGCTCCAGTATTTTGGTCACCTGATGCAAATAGCTGACTCATTGGAAAAGTCCCTGATTCTGGGAAAGATTGAGGACAGAAGGAGAAGAGGGTGTCAGAGAATGAGATGGCTGGATGGCACCACCAATGCAATAGCCAAGAACTTGGACAAACTTTAGGAGACGGTGAGGGATGGGGAGCCTGACATGCTGCAGTACATGGGGTCGCAAAGAGTCGGACACAACTGGGCTACTGAACAACAATGAAAAAATATCAAGCTTCTGGAGAAGATGGTTTTCTTGATGGAAGACACTTGTCTTACAAAAAGACTCTTTTAGGAGATTCTCTTTCTTCTTCCTTTTCCCAATCTGAGATTGCAGTATGGGCATGAGAGTCCTGAGCTGGCACAGAGCAGGCTTGAGAAGCCGTAACAGCTCATGTAGGCTCTGTTCTAGCAATGCACCCCTCTCTTATAGGCTGTGTCCCTTCCTTCTCTCTTGACCTGCCATTCAGTTCAGTTCAGTCACTCAGTCGTGTCCGACTCTTTGTGACCCCATGAATCGCAGCACACCAGGCCTCCACCATCTCTCAGAGTTCACTCAGACTCACGTCCATCGTGTCTGTAATGCCATCCAGCCATCTCATCCTCGGTCGTCCCCTTCTCCTCCTGCCCCCAATTTCTCCCAGCATCAGAGTCCTTTCCAATGAGTCAACTCTTCACATGAGGTGGCCAAAGTACTGAAGTTTCAGCTTTAGCATCATTCCTTCCAAAGAACACCCAGGGTTGATATGTAGAATGGACTGGTTGGATCTCCTTGCAGTCCAAGAGACTCTCAAGAGTCTTCTCCAACACCACAGTTCAAAAGCATCAATTCTTCGGTGCTCAGCTTTCTTCACAGTCCAACTCTCACGTCCATACATGACCACAGGAAAAACCATAGCCT
>SJYC01091789.1:0-13523 GCA_006408675.1 Madoqua kirkii | reverse complement strand
ACTGGAATTCCATCACTTCCACTAGCTTTGTTCGTAGTGATGCTTTCTAAAGCCCACTTGAGTTCGCATTCCAAGATGTCTGGCTCTAGATAAATGATCACATCATCATGATTATCTGGGTCATGAAGATCTTTTTTGTACAGTTCTTCTGTATATTCTTGCCACCTCTTCTTAATATCTTCTGCTTCTGTTAGGTCCGTACCATTTCTGTCCTTTATTGAGCCCATCTTTACATGAAATGTTCCCTTGGTATCTCTATTTTTCTTGAAGAGATCTCTAGTCTTTCCCATTCTGTTCTTTTCCTCTATTTCTTTGCATTGATTGCTGAAGCAGTCTTTCTTATCTCTTCTTGCTATTCTTTGGAACTCTGCATTCAGATGCTTATATCTTTCCTTTTCTCCTTTGCTTTTTGCCTCTCTTCTTTTCACAGCTATTTGTAAGGCCTCCCCAGACAGCCATTTTGCTTTTTTGCAGTTCTTTTCCATGCGGATGGTCTTGATCCCTGTCTCCTATACAATGTCACGAACCTCCGTCCATAGTTCATCAGGCTCTCTATCTATCAGATCTAGGCCCTTAAATCTATTTCTCACTTCCACTGTATAATCATAAGGGATTTGATTTAGGTCATACCTGAATGGTCTAGCTGTTTTCCCTACTTTCTTCCATTTGAGTCTTAATTTGGTAATAAGGAATTCATGATCTGAGCCACAGTCAGCTCCTGGTCTTGTTTTGGTCGACTGTATAGAAGGACCTCAGGTTTTATCAAAGGTTTTTTTTCTCCCATTGTAAAATCCTAGACACTAGAGGAGATGGTACATTTGTAAAATCCCATCTCTAGAGGAGATTGTACAGCAATAAATAAATCTATTATCATCAATGGTGCTAAACTTTTGGGTAGTACTTGATGAATACTTACATGAAATGTTTTGTATCATGTGAAATTACTTTTACACATGTTCACGTGCTTTTTTTTTACCCAAGTTTTCATTTTATTTATAGGCCTGCTAAGGATAAAATGGATGGATGGATAGATAATAAACATATAACTGAGAACCATGCATTTCAGTCACAGAGAATTAGTTCTGTCATATGGATATTATATTTATTTTCTCTCAAGTTATCCTCATTGATAAAAGCATTCATTCAGCAGATGTTATTGCCGTACCTGTTGCTGTGCTAGGCTCAAAGTGCTGAAAATGTAGATGAAGAATATTTCCTCAAGATGTTTAAAGTCTTTGGAGGGAAGTGAGCCTTCAAAGCATCACTCACAATTACAGTTCAGTGAGACAGAGATACAGGATACAAGAAGATGGGAAAGAATTCCCATGACAGTCTCAAGGACACCAGGAGTAAGGCTGGGGATGGGGAGTGTGCCAGGCAGGGCATAGGAAGAGGCTGTGGGCAGAGAAGTGTTTGTAAAGGCCTGTTTAGCCTGGAAAGAGGGTACTGATTACACCTCTGGATGGTGATAGAGCTAACACCTGCTAAGCTGTGCTGTGCTTAGTTGCTCGCTTGTGTCCAACTGTTTGTGACCCCATGGACTGTAGTCCACCAGGCTCCTCTGTCCATGGGATTCTCCAAGCAAGAATACTGGAGTGGGTAGCTGTTCCCTTCTCCAGGGGATCTTCTCAACCCAGGGATCGAACCCAGGTCTCCCGCATTGCTGGCAGATTCTTTACTAACTGGTAATAAGTCCCATGTTGCTCTCACATTGAAAATTGTCAGTTGTTCTCATCCAACTTTCCAGAATGATTTGCTATAACTATTGTCTGTCTCCTAGGACCAGTGCCCAGAAAAGTGCTAATGAAAATGTGGATGTGTGCTGTAACTGATACTCAGTGTAGCCAAGTAAATAAATAATTTTTAAAACTTTATTTAAAACAAAAATGTACTACAACCTCCCATCCCGGTAACCTGTCTATAATGTTAAGTTTGGGAACCACTGTTGAGCAGAGTATCTGCATGTGTTTCAGAAAAATTGTATTAATCTAAATGAATTAGAATAAACACGTAAAACTTTTTTTTAAAGTGTGTTGTAACAGGTAAATTAATATTTGAAGTGGAATGAGGATGTAAGATTGAAAAAAAACAATGAATGGACTGGGAGTCAGGCCAACTGGTTACTAATTCCAGCCCTGCCACTAAATGGTAACAATAATCACCACCAAGTAATGTCCAACTGTGCCAAGATTCTGGACTTATCTTGAACCTCAGGGTTTTTCAGCCATAAAAACAGGGAAGTTATATAGGAATATTTCTAAAACCACTTTCCAAGTCTAAAATGTGGTTCTAAAGGAGTTTTAATATTTGTTATTTGCATTATTGGGCTTCTCTGGTGACTTAGAGGTAAAGAATCTGCCTGCCAATGCAGGAGATGTGGGTTTAATCCCTGGACTGAAAGATCACCAGAAGGAAAGGGCAACCCACTCCAGTATTCTTGCCTGGAGAATCCCATGGGTAGAGGAGCCTGGTGGACTATAGTCCATGGGGTTGCAAAGAATCAGACATGACTCAGCGAGTAAACAACAACAGATTTGCATTATTAAAAAATTTCATCATGTCATTCTCTTTGCAGATGATTTTAAACTGTTTTCTCCTCTTGTGTCTTTTGAAAGTAGTGCAGCCCTTGCTGTCTGCTATTTCTGGTCCATCACTTTTAAACCTTTTCTTTCTTCTTTCCTGCTTTTGGGCCAGTGGTTGGTTCAGTCCACAGTTATTTCAAGTAAGATCCTCTTTTATACATATTAAAACTTCTATGAAGACTCCTTGATGAAAATTACCCAATAGATTTTCAGAAGAAAACAAAACAAATAGCCTTCATCTTAGAGTGTGAAATATTCTGTCTTGAATGTCAAGCAAATGATTCACAGAGGGTAGAAAAGAAGAAGAAAATAATGTTTCTCTTAAGATTTCACAAGCTAGAGACCCGAGAAAAAATTTAACCCTTCCCTTTGTATATGGTGCTTTACAATATCCTTTCCTTCCTTCCATCCATCCATCCATCTCTCCTTCCATCTATCCATCTTCTCTTGTGCTGATTTTCTTTCTGCTAAGCAGCTTTGGCACCAAATCTTGCATTTATGAAAATGCAGACTTCTAAAAAGCAGAATTTGTTAAGCTCCCATAATGTTTAGCATAACACTACAAACAAATAATTTCTCAATAGAAGTTGAAGGTATACAATTTTAAGTTCTGTCTCAGTATAATCATAGCCCCAGCCAGTAAACTGGTTTTCTTCACAATCTTTGGAGCTTCTCTCCAAAATATTTTCTCTATATTTCTATAAGGAGGTGCCTGGAGGAGGAAATGGCAACCAACTCCAATATTCTTGCCTGGAGAAACCCATGGACAGGGGAGCCTGGCAGGCTACAGTCCATGGGGATGCAGAGTCAGACACGACTTAGCAACTACACAGAAGGAGGTGCAGCTCCTGACTCACCTGCTCCCACTCCCTTTCTGATGTGATTTCTGACTGGGGAGCTGACATGGTGGCTCTCTCTTCTTTTCCATGGCTCAGGGTTTGGCAATCCCCCCACTCCTACCACGTGTCTGGGTGATGCAGCTTCTGCTCGAGCACCCTTGAGACCCACTCAAAGCATGCACTTGCTCGCTCTAAAACTTCAATAACCCTTCTCTGTCTTGAACAGGAAATTAGAGCAAAATGCTCTGTTTTCAGCATTTCTTTGCAGTCGGGTGTGTGTGCTAAGTCACTTCAGTCGTGTCTGACTGTGACCCTTTGGACTGTAGCCCGCCAGGCAGTCATCTCACCTTTATGCCGGCCACTCTTGAATCCCCCGATGGGTCTCACCTCCCGTTAGCTGATTGTCCAGCTATTAAGAGGGGCTGCAAACACAAAAAGAGGCTCTCTCTGGAAATCTTCATTTTTGTTTTGGGAGTGAGCATAGATAATTCTGATCCCTGGTCAACTCCAGGGATATAAAATTGTGAAGGCTATCGGTTCTAAAAATACTGGAAGGTATTCATTTCTGGAGCGTACATTATCTCTGGAATGTGGGTCATTATCTAAGTCTCTCTTGGAGCCAATCTTAAGTATTAGCAAGTCTTTCTAAATCGTTTCTCTGTGGATAATTGTTTTGTTATGGGTCATTTTTGAGCTACTTACTGTCATCACTATATACACAGTATTCATCTAATTTTATTCCCTCAACTTGTGAAATAGTTCCGTGTCCTTAAAGGGACTCCAAAGAGCTCTGGTGCCATAGTCCTTTATGTCTCAGTGCAGACAAGAATGCAGTGAGGGCAAAGTGATAGATAAGAGGTGATTTATTAGAATAGGACCTTTGTGAGATTAACAAGCAGGCGGGTGAGAAATGCCATGCCCTGAGAACTTACTGGCTACAGTTTTATAATCAAAGGAAAAGTGGGGAGGGGAAGAAGATATTCTTTGTCTTTCTTAAGTAGAAATGCTTCCATTATCAGCTCCTCCTCCAGGTTGAGCAGGGGAGTACTTTTGTCCCTTCATGGTCAAGCTACATCCACAAATTATTGTTTATCGTGTGTGCAGAGAGCATGTCCTGGGGCCACTGACTTGTTGATCTCGCTGCGCAGGCTGTGGTTCTCTTGCCACCATTGTTTTATTGTTTTGAGGCTTGCCTCGTGCCTCTGTTGCATGGTTTTGTTGCTAAGCAAACCTGCCCTCTCGAGTGATCATTAACTTACAGAGGTCTCCCATATTTTTCTACTTATAATCCCCTAGTGGGATTAACTATTTAAACACCTACCTCATCCCTTCACTCTTTCCTATCACTTGTATTTATTCTCATTTTCCTCCATCCCTTTCCCCTTTGTAAGTGCAAGTGATAGTTGCTCAGTTGTTTCCGACTCTTGGCGAGTGTCCCCTTTGTAACCATAACTCAACCAAAGGGAACATCTCCTAAGAGCTTTCTTTAAAGCTCAAATCAATTCAGGGGCCTTTGCAGTTTTTTTGTTGTTTGTTTGTTTCTGTTCAAATAAATCCTGTGTATTTTTTTTCTATGAATAATCACAATTGAAACAAAATAATATATTGGGTACCTAATTGTTTAATGTCTGTCTTCCTTTTTAAAATGAACGCTTCACATGGGCACAGCTTTTCTCTTACTCATCACAGGATCCCCACCTCCTAGGCCAGCGGCTTGAATATAGAAGTTGTTCCATAGAAGCTGTTGAATTAACAGGCTCCTATTACTTTATTCATTTTGCTGACTGCGTTTTGGCTGTTATTTTAATTCTAAAATGCAGTCCTTTGGCCTCCAAACTGATAGGGAAGGCTGCTTTGCTAATAAGGATGCTCTTGCCCCTGTAGGCAAATCCACATGTGAATAAAGCCTTTGAAATACAAATTACTATGGAAACAGAGGTTTGGGTTTGGACGTGGAGTGCTGAGGCTGCCCTTCTCATGCTGTAGGGAGCAGAAGTCACAGACAAATCCTGGCTCCCTGATCTCCCCACTTTCTCACAGACGCCCCCACCACCCCCACCACCTGCTGGTCGGTTCTCTCTTCAGGTGGGTTACAGTACAATTGATTGTGATTGGAGTACTTAATCTATTCACTATCACAGATTAAGTTCTTGCTTGATTGTGTTACAGCTTCATCCATTTACCCTGATTAGATTGTTACTGAAAATCCAGGGATACCATCAAGCTGCCACCACTGTCAGATTCCTCAGGGTGTCTCTGAATTTCTCCACATAATCTTTTTGGCTGTTCCTTAGGGTATGTCACTTCCACAGATAACTAATCTCTTCCATTACATTTTGAATCTTCCTGATTTTATTCTGGAGGAAGACTTTATCTCAGACTCCCCCCGGTGACCCTCCTGCCCTCTCCAGGACTAGCCATCCCTGGCAAATAACTGTTGGGGCTTGTGGAGGCCACAGACCACTTTCCTCTTTCTTCCTTTCCTGTCTGTTCCTTGTCTCAGACTAGTGGTGGCGGAGAGTTACATATAATTACTAACCAACATAAGAGGGCTTTTCATGAATTTTTCACCCAAAGGCCTTGGACAGAACTTTTTGTCAATGTCTTGCATATATTGGAGGAGCAGGGCAGGCAGAGCAGAGTCTGTTAAAAATAATGATAGACAGTTTCTCACTGCTTAGTGTTACACATTAAAACACACACACACACACACACATACACACACACACAATTCAGTTTATATCAAACCACTTAAATTCAAGCTCACTTTTTCCAGGGTGAAGTGGGCTCAGGAAATAGTTGCAAACACACCTCCCTCCAGCTTTCTAGCTGTGGTGACCCCAGGTCAGAGGCAGAGGCTTAGCAATGCCACAGTTTGAGGCCATCTGGCTCAGCAGACTTGTTCTTTTAGAAAGTCAACACACAGTGGAGTAGGGTATGTTTATTTGTGTATTTGACTTTATAGAAACATCTCATTTGAATGAGCAGTAGAGAGATTTCCCTTGGTATTCATAGAAACCAGAGACTTCCCTATGATTCTTCCAGAAATATTATATATAGCTTAGAAAGGTATTGTCTAAAAATAATTTTTTTTCTCCAAAAAATTCAATATAGTATGAAGAATCTCATGGTAAATATTACTTAGGGACTGAACTTTTTAGTCTGTGTGTGATGATTATATTGGGCTTATGTTTCTTACATGGTTTGCTAAATTATTTCATAGCTTAGAAGTCCTTGTTCTTCAGTATTTCAGATGTCTCTTCCATTTATACAGTCAAGTTCCTTCCCATGCTCTGTCTCCAGGTCTACATCTAATTGCTTCCAAAGACAAATGAGAGTCACACGTTTATAAGGTTAAATATACACAACATTCATTTTAACTTTATTTCTTCATGCTGTACTAATCTACAGAAAATGCAATCTCTTGACAAATGACCTAAAAAACTTTACTTGAAAAGGAAAAACAAGACTACAAATAACTATACATTTTTAAAATTCAAAAATAGCTTTTCTGACATAAAGCATCATCATTCCTAAAAGGCTTCGTGTTATTCTCTTCACCTAAATGAGTGACCATAGCACATGCATTTTAGAGATGAGTAAATTCTTAGCATAGCCTAGCTACCTCACTGACAGATTTAAAAACATCTTTATTTTGAACCTGTGTATCCAACAGTCCTGCAGAAGTATGAAAACCATGGCATAAGCAAAACATGAGTGTGAGGAGATAAAATGCAGCATCCCAAGTGCAACTGCTGAATTCCACATCTGATGTTTGGGGTGAACTCCTACCACCTTAAAATGATAGGTAGGATAAAATTCTCAGCCTATTTACTCTTTATGTGCTATTTTCATTATAACTGTGTTGCTCTAGGCTTTGGGAAGAAAAAGCAGAAATAAGAGGCAGGGAGAGAGGTTCTTGGTATCCATACTGATACAAGCAACACAACACAGAGAAATACAGGAAACCGCAAAAAGCAGAGATAAAAATTCAGAATGTAAGGAGCTTCTTGTCTCATTCAATTTTAAAGTCATCCCTTTATTATAGCCTAGAGTAGGAATCTAGGTTCATAATGATGACACTGAGAAATCAATTCAGTAAGCGTGTAACAACAGATGACGTGTACACAGCATATTTTACATTCAGTGCCCACCACATTTTCTAGCATAGAGTGTAGCAGTTCAGCTACTGTATGTTGAATAATACTGTGAAAATAAACACAGAAACACAATGGAGATTAGGTATACTGTATTGTGTTTTTTTTTATGGGACCATTTCAAGAGAATAGCATAAGAAACTTTAAAAGATACCAAGGATAAAGCAAGTGAGGTGGTAACTGAGTTTAAAAAGGGATGAAAAGCCATTAAAAATTATAGGAAAAGGTCGAGAATACAGAGCTTTGAAAAATGCAGAGGTAACATAGTGTAGCAGCAGAATCCTAGATCATCTGAAACCACAGATTAAAGATTTAAGAAGGCTGTAAAGGAGACAGAGGTAGTATTTGATACAGAAAATGATTAGGATATAAATAAGAATCTCAGTGTAGGCAGGACTCTGGTAAGGGCGCATATTAGACATGTTCAAGGGTGCGTGACAGATGGAAAGGCAGAGGAGGAAAGGGTAGCTTCAAGTCAAGGATACCTTAACCACTGGGGGCCTTGGGAGCAAAATAAAAGTAGGAATTTTGGAGGAAAAAGAGCAAAGCCAAACTGCTCTCTAGCATAACTAGAAAGGAGACTTCGTTCTTTAAAGAATGAAGAATGAATTGGCTTATAAAAGTTAGGAAGATGACAGATTCAACCTAAAGAATAAAAGAAGTTGATAGGCTAGGTTTAAGACCATATATATATATAGTATAATTAAATGTAATTAATCATGTAAATACTGTCATCACAATCACACTGGGAGATCCAAATTCAGGCATAATTGCTCCAATCAAGAATGTATTTAATGAGTTAACAGTGAGAAATTTCTATTTTGAAAATTGTGGGAAAATGTACTAAGAAAGGGAGCTGCGCAGTGAGAAGGAGGGTAATTTTAAGGTAGTCCATGCAGCATTGTGTTATTGGTGGCTCAGCTCCACCTTAAAAGTGTAGGCGACTCAGCTTTTAATAAGGACACTTCCACTGCTCTTCTAATTACACCATATTCACTTTGACAAAATTTTGAGGATGCACTGCAGTCGCTTTTACTAACTGGAATCATTTTTGCAGATCTTCTCATTAATTATAAAAATAGAAATCATTGTCCTTGTTGTTTTACAATAAATATTCATGCAACCAAAGTTTTAAAATATAACCTGGCAATTTAAGTGATTCATTACAGCAGCATAATGCTTGAGACATTCTGATTAATGGAAAACTTAAAATATTTCAAGTAAAATATTTAAATAAATGAAGATGTCTTTAGACCAAAGAAAACCAAAGCAGTTATCATTGAGACGTATAGATTCATCTCTTTCTCTTCTTCACACAAACATCAAAATGTTACCAAACTCAAGTTCAGCTGCTGACCACTCAAAAGCAAGAGGCAAGTGTCAGTAGAAATGAAAGGTGCTTTCATCAGAAAAGCCAGCAATCTGGGTAGGAGGTAGACTCAAGCCTGGAGACCAACTCCAAAGATTCTGCTCAGCCATGACAGTGTTTAAAGGGAAGGTGGGGGCTGAGGGGGTAGGAGTCTCAGTGAATCATCCAGGCAGGAGGTTGGGTTCTGCATTCATCTCCACTGTGTGCAGCCTGGCTGACTCCCTCTTCAGGTGTTTGCCCACCCAATCTCCCTGCAGGATTGCTATGGAGGCTGTTGAGGGTGTATGTGCATGCTAAGTTGCTTCAGTCATGCCTGACTCTATGACGCTGTGGACTATAGCCCACGAGGCTCCTCTGTCCATGGGATTCTCCAGGCAAGGTCACTGGAATGGGTTGCCATTTCCTTCTCCAAGGGATCTTCTCAACCCAGGGATCAAACCCACGTCTCATACATCTTCTGCATTGACCAGAGGCTTCTTTACCACTACCACCACCGGGGAAGCCCTGTTGAGGGTAGAGTCTTTAAATACTAAATTCTACATTAGAATTTATATAATCAATGAAGTTAAAAAGGAGTGAATAAATTCAGCAACATTACATGACAAGGGAAGATGATAAATGAGAAGATAGCACAAAAGAAATCACTCAAATACAGCACAGAAAGCAATATGCAGCACAATATATGGAAAATATGAAATGAAGCATGAGACATTTAGGGTAGATGAAGCATGAAAAATATTGCCCAATAAATTATTGCTTTGCCATTGACAGTAATTTGCAATCCAATTAAATAATGCTTCAGTTCAGTTCAGTCACTCAGTCATATCTGACTCTTTGCAACCCCATGAACCTCAGCATGCTAGGCCTCCCTGTCCATTACCAACTCCCAGAGTTTACTCAAACTAATGTCCATCAAGTCGGTGATGCCATCCAACCATCTCATCCTCCGTCATCCCCTTATCCTCCCATCTTCAATCTTTGCCAACATCAGGGTCTTTTCAAATGAGTCAATTCTTCACATGAGGTGGCCAAAGTATTGGAGTTTCAGCTTCAACATCAGTCCTTCCAGTGAACACCCAGGACTGATCTCCTATAGGATGGACTGGTTGGATCTCCTTGCAGTCCAAGAGACTCTCAAGAGTCTTCTCCAACACAACAGTTCAAAACCATCAATTCTTCGGCACTCAGCTTTCTTTATAGTCCAACTCTCACATCCATACATGACCACTGGAAAAACCATAGCCTTGACTAGACGGACCTTTGTTGGCAAAGTAATGTCTCTGCTTTTCAATATGCTATCTAGGTTTGTCATAGCTTTTCTTTCAAGGAGCAAACGTCTTTTAATTTCATGGCTGTAATCACCATCTGCAGTGATTTTGGAGCCCCCCAAACTAAAATCAGCCAGTTTCCACTGTTTCCCCATCTATTTCCCATGAAATGATGGGACCGGATGCCATAATCTTCATTTTCTGAATGTTGAGCTTTAAGCCAACTTTTTCACTCTACTCTTTCACTTTCATCAAGAGGCTCTTTAGTTCTTTTTCACTTTGTGCCATAAGGGTGGTGTCATCTGCATATCTGAGGTTATTGATATTTCACCTGGCAATCTTGATTCCAGCTTGTGCTTCCTCCAGCCCAGCATTTCTCATGATGTACACTGCATAGAGGTTAAATAAGCAAGGTGACAGTATACACCTTTGATGTTCTCCTTTTCCTATTTGGAACCAGTCTGTTGTTCCATGTCCAGTTCTAACTTCCTGACCTGCATATAGGTTTCTCAAGAGGCAGACCAGGTGGGCTGGTATTCCCATCTCTTTCAGAATTTTCCACAGTTTATTGTGATCCACACAGTCAAAAGCTTTAGTATAATTGATAAGGCAGAAGTAGATGTTTTTCTGGAACTCTGTTGCTTTTTCGATGATCCAGCAGATGTTGGCAATTTGATCTCTGGTTCCTCTGCCTTTTCTAAAACCAGCTTGAACATCTGGAAGTTCAATTTCTCAAGAGGCAGGTTAGGTGGTCTGGTATTCCCATCTCTTTCAGAATTTTCCACAGTTTATTGTGATCCACACAGTCAAAAGCTTTAGTATAATTGATAAGGCAGAAGTAGATGTTTTTCTGGAACTCTGTTGCTTTTTCGATGATCCAGCAGATGTTGGCAATTTGATCTCTGGTTCCTCTGCCTTTTCTAAAACCAGCTTGAACATCTGGAAGTTCATGGTGCATGTATTGCTGAAGCCTGGTTTGGAGAATTTTGAGCATTACTTTACTTGCATGTGTGAGATAAGTGCAGTTGTATAGTAGTTTGAGCATTCTTTGGCCTTGCCTTTCTTTGGGATTGGAATGAAAACTGACCTTTTCCAGTCCTGTAGCCACTGCTGAATTTTCCAAATTTGCTGGCATATTGAGTGCATCACTTTCACAGCATCATCTTTCAGGAATTGAAATAGCTCAACTGGAATTCCATCACCTCCACTAGCTTTGTTTGTAGTGATGCTTCCTAAGGCCCACTTGACTTCACGTTCCAGGCTATCTGGTTCTAGGTGTTTGATCACATTATCATGATTATCTGCATGTGAAGATCTTTTTTGTACAGTTCTGTGTATTCTTGTCACCTCTTCTTAATATCTTCTACATCTGTTAGGTCCATACCATTTCTGTCTTTTATTGAGCAAATGTTCAGTAAAGGTATGTCTAATTTTCTATTGTTTTCCTCTATTTCTTTGCAATGATCACTTAGGAAGGCTTTCTTATCTCTCCCTGCTCTTCTCTGGAACTCCACATTCAAATGGGTATATCTTTCTTTTCTCCTTTGCTTTTTGCTTCTCTTCTTTTACAGCTATTTATAAGACCTCCTCACATAGCCATTTTGATATTTTGCATATTTTTTTCTTGGGGATTGTCTTGATTCCTGTCTCCTGTACAGTGTCATAAACCTCCATCCATAGTTCATCAGGCATTCTGTCTATCTGATCTAGTCCCTTAAATCTATTTCTCACTTCCACTGTATAATCATAAGAGACTTGGTTTAGGACATACCTAAATGGTCTAGTGGTTTTTCCCCACTTTCATCAATTTAAATCTTCAAATTAAGAAATGCTTAGATGTTAAAAAATTTTAACTTACAATTAACAAAGTTAATACAGATAAAGAGAGACAATGAGAGAGAAGAGATATTTTTTAAAGAGATGACAATTTTTAATATATGGTGATCTTTATCATATCTTTATGAATCATCAGATTTAGAAGTACAGTGAATTTCAAGCAGAATAAGTAAAAATAAACCCACACAAAGACACATTATTTGGATAATTAATGACCCCCAAAATAAAGAGTTGCGAAAACTTTCCTGAGAAAATAAGTTGCACACAAAGTCAGGAAAATTCAATAATAGAATTAACTCTCAACACCAACTATTGAAGCTAGACAGAGTATAATTAATTCTTCCAAGAGGAAATAGCTATCAATTAACAATTGAGTACCTAGCAAAATTCAATAATGAGAATGAAATTAAAAACATTTTCAGACATAATTTGAGGGAGATATTCAGCATACATCTTCATCAAAGGGGTTTCTTTCCCTTTCCCTTTCTCCCTTTCTCATTTTTTAAAGTATGTAGTACAATAATGTGGTTTAGAATTCCAAAATTCAAAAGGATACAGCATTAGAATCTGCTGATTCTCAGCAAATCATTTCTCCCAAGCACAGTCATCACGTATTTGGAATGTGTGTTTTCTGTGTGTATGTATCTTCAAAAAGATACATTATAAATATAAAAGCAAATGTACATAAATTATTTCTGCTCCTACATTTTGATGAAACTGTAATATTTCATGATAGATGAGGACTGGAAGATGCTCAGTTGTGTCCAACTTTTTGTGGCCCCATCGACTGTTTCTCTGTCCATGGAATTCTCCAAGCAAGAATACTGGAGTGGGTTGCCATTTCTTCCTTCAGGGAATCTTTCCAACCTATGTATTGAACTTTAGTCTCTTACACCTCCTGCATTGGCAGGTGGATACTTTACCACGAGCCACCTGGGAAGCCCATAATATTCCATGATAGGGTTTTGGACAGTCCATTTATTACTAATATACATGAAGGCTGCAGTAAGTCACCTTTCACATAAATACAAGTGGTAATAAATGTAAGACAAATTTCTTTAGGTAGAATGATTAGATCTAAAGTGTATTCCAATGCAGCCTATCTTACATCTATTTACCTCACTACTGGAAAAAATGCTCCTGCATTCCCATCAAAATAGTTTCCAAACAGGTTGATTGTTGCTAAACTGATAGAAAAGTTTAATTTTAATTTGCATTTCTTTTATGATCTGTAACACCCAGCACATTTTTATGTTTGAAACATATTTTCTTTTAGGTGAGTTTTTATATCCATCTTCTATATTTGTATTTTGGGGGATTTATTTTTGATTTAAGGGCTTTATCTAAATTCAGTTAGCCCATGGTGTTGTTATGGGTTGAAAAAAGTTTCTTCAATTTTTTATGTCTCTTTTGTCATTGCATATAATGTTTTTATACATGCTGAAAATTTTATATATTTAAATATAATACTT
>SJYC01091787.1:0-43543 GCA_006408675.1 Madoqua kirkii | reverse complement strand
AAAAAAAAAAAAAAGGAGATATAGAGAATGAGGGAGAAAAGAATGAAAAAGCCCTCCAAGATGTTCATCCTGAGAGACTGGGATAAGATTAATATACCTTGAATTATTTCTGGTCTTTGAGATTTCTGGCTTGTTCCTAACTGGCCACAATATATGGGATTTTGATTCTCATTTGAAAAAGCTACTGTTTTTTAAAAGATATAGTTTTGATAACACAGCCTATTATTTGTCAGGTAACTATGCTATCTACGCATTTCTATGTGTAAGAAGATAATAAAGGTGGGTAGTGACTGGAGAAATTGAGAGTTCAGCAAAGGGCTAGGAGGAATAAAGACAGGAGTAGAAGGGGGGGGATGGTTTGTTATTTTTTTGATTCATAGCTTACACTTGGGTTTGCTCCAGGGTGTTTTTAAGTAGTGTACAGATTTCTTGCTGATTATTGATTCTGCTTTATAATATTTGTATTTTATCATAGTTTGTTGCCTAAAGTTGAATAAGCAAGTGATAGATTTCTTTAAAGTGTTTGCTCTCCAAGAAGACATTGATTCCTATTATATTGTGGCTTAATTCACAGATACTTCCAGGGAGGACCTCTGTTCATTGCTCAGGTTCAAGGCTCTAGCCATTTATCCTTCCCTAGATTATTCTTGCCCAAAGGAGAGGTTTCACCAATAGAGCAGCAGGGTCAAGTCTTACATTATAAACAACAATATTGATTTAAAATTTGCATTTCTCCCTGTCAGTACTCATGCTTCCAGCTTACAATGATGTACCCTGTCAAATTTCTGTAATACATTCCATTGCTACTTGAAAAAATATATTAGAAGGACTAACACCAAGTACATACTTTCTGCAATAAGATTTCACTACCTTGATGCTTTCTGTTTTTCCTCCCCCCACCTTTTGTATCCTTCCTGTAGATTTTGTAATTTTTGTGCTCTGTATTCTCTTTCATCTTCCAAGTATCTGACATTCAGATTATATCCACGGTTTCACTTGCTGGTGTAGAACATCCTTCAGTGTGTTTTCATCAGGGCTTTTAACATGTATTTTGAAAATTTTATGTAACCTGCCTTCACTTTTCTGTTTCCTCCCACAGTTCAGTTGACCAATATATTACACAATCTAGTCCTTCCTGTTTTCCTTAAATACTCTATAAATTCCCTCAGTACTCTAAACTGGGCTTTGGAATCTAAAAATATTCCTTTTTTTTTTTTAAGTTGTCATCTCAGAATTTTTAATTCAAAAATTCTTGCCCTATTATAATTGACTTTATCAGAGCTAATTTGAATCTTGTTTCAGGTGAAGTTCGTGGCTGTGTGTGCTAAGTTGCTTCAGTCATGTCCAACCCTGTGACCCCATGCACTGTAGCCCGCCAGGCTTCTCTGTCCATGGGATTCTCCAGGCAAGAATACTGGAGTGGGTTGCCATGCCCTCCTCCAGGGGATCTCCCTGACCTTTCCGTAATTAGTACAGTGAGCATATGTATTTATTTCCTCACTTACTCTTGTCATTCAGGCCTTGAAAGTTTGGGTTGCATTTATTAGGTATTGTCTCAAGAAACACTAGTCAGAAGTCTTGGATTTGATTCTTCAGTCTATTAACTGGAATGGACCATCAGCCTCTCCAGCAGTGGGCTACTTTTTGCCACTGAAATCCTTCCAGCCAAATGGCTACAGTTCCCTGTGTCTCCTCTATGATCATCTAATACATTTGTTTCAGTAGGGAAACCACATCCTGAAGATTTCACAATGATTGTTAATTCTAGTCATTTATAATTTCAGTTCCTTCTATTATATACCTCTATTTCAGAATTCTCTTCCTTAACTAACACTGAAATATTAGCTAGAAGGTGAGCTGCATCAAGAATACCTGTGTTTTTCCTGTCATCAGGAGGTCACCTCACTCTCTTGTTTACCCTGCAACCCTGAGAGATTATATCTTGTGCTTCTGATTCTCTCAATCAATCAATCAATCTCAGATTTTTTAAAAAGGCATATCATATCATTCTGGTATAAATGTACAAATTTTTGTAATGAAAAACTACTTAGGAACTCCTAAGTTTAAGACCATAGACCGTAGCAAACATAAACCGGATTTTTAAAACTGAAGTTATTTTGGCTACTGTCAGAGTAAATGTACCTTTAGTGGTCATTCATGACTGGTTTTGTTTTTTTTTTCATGACTGTTGAAAATAGGGAAAGCAACAGGAACAGCAACAGGAGACCTCAGAGAGACAGACGTGCCCCAAACTACACCCTTGGGGGAGCTGCCTGCAGGGATCTGGTTAGAAACAGGTGGGCAGACATGAGGATGTGCTTTTCTGCCTGTTTCTCCTTTCCTCTCCAGCCACTCCTCTAATCTACTCAGAAAATTTGTTCTAAAAGCTCTGGATTGGCTGTGGGGGTATATTCAAATTCATTGGATATTTGAACTGTCATGTTCTCACTTTCACTGTATAGATACATCCTGGGAAGAATTTCACAATATACAGAATATTTTATTTTAATGAAGCAACTGGAAAATAAGTGTAAATAATTCTTTAATATTAACATAATCCATTACCAGAAATGCTGTGGAAACTCAGAAAAGACATTGATTGGTATTACTTAGAATTTTCCGAATAATTTTCATACAATGGATAGCATACTAGTGAGACATAAAGAAATGAGATTTTGGGGAGGCAGTTGTTGTAGGCAAGGGGAACTACTCAAACTAAGGCAGAGCTGGGACTTCCAGGTCACATATTAAGAGGGCAGGAAGCAAGCCCACATGATTGGTTGGAGGCCATAATTTGAGAATGGTAAGAAGTTGTATAGTGAAAAGCAGATTGAGTTAAAATCTTCACTATGAAATGAGGTGAGATGAGACCCAGTCATTCAAGGAACTAGATCTAACCCTACAGACCACTACCAAAGAGTTTTGAGATGTGTCTTATAAAGGTTAGTCTATGAGCACAGTACTGTACAGATTGAAACAGGAAAGAAAAGGATGATCAGTCATGAGGTTGATGGTAAAGGTCTAGACTAGTGCAACTATTCTATTTTTATTTGTAAAAATAAAGAGATGTGAAACACACCGCAAGGGGAAAAGCTAACTGTGCTTGGAGTCTGCAGGGGAGCCAAGAAGTTTGGGATGAGAAAATGGTAAAGAAGTAAGAAAGAGTTCATAACGTTTAATACAGTTTTTCCTTCATTTTCATTATAAATTGTATAGTTGGGCAAACGATCAATGAAAAAAAAATGGTACTAGATCCTCCTGGAGAATTGAATGTAATTAAAGAAAGGGTCAATAATTTTAACATATGGACCTGTTTTGATTCTGTAACTCAAGACCTAAGTTGTAAAACTTAGTCAATGATCCTGTTTACTTATACACTGAATAGCACTTTTTGTGATTTGTATATTAAAGACAAAACACAATAAACTTTAACAAATGGGACTCCAAGATGTCATTAGTCTACTAAATTTTTTTTATTCCAGTGAAAAACAAAAGGAGTATTCTGTTTCACTTTTGCTGCATTAGTTTAGGATAAAGTCCTAATTTTCCAATTTTTTCCTTCTAATGTAAGAACACGGATCTGATTCCCTTTTCCATAACATTTTCTGTGACTGACTTTCTAACAAAGGCCTCTGTGACTCTGCTGCTCCTGGGGTGAGAAGGGGTTTCAGATAGAACCTTAACTGAAAGACGAATTATCTTCCTGCCCAAAAGACTACATTTTTATAGAGAAAATCATCTTTTTTCTCTAAAATATTTCCTGTTACTCATTATCAGATACATACCTCACTGGGTAAGAGGAGTTAATAGCCACCTACTTGCTGTCGTCTTATTTCCTGTCAATTTAAATATAGGCTGGAAACATAATGATATCCCTAGATTCATTGCTATCATCTCCACCAACAGAGAGGAGGACGTGATGAAACATATCTTGCTGGTTCTCCCCAAACCAGGCATGAGTGCAGAGCTGCTTCAAACACTGCTGCTTCATTCCATTCATTCATCTAAGCTTAATGAAACAAAGTATACATGTCGGCATTGAGCATATTACAGATACACATGCCATACAAAGAGATTTCAAAACTTACAGATCTGTTTCACTGCCTTCAGATACGAGGAACTATCTTGTTTGAATGATGAAAGTAGTTAACACTTACTAGGTAGCAGGGACCATTCTAAATATTTTTAACATATTAACTCCTTTAAGCCTCACAATAACCCCACTTTATTATCCCCATTTTCCAGATGAGGAAACTGAAGCTTGCAGAAGTGAAGTGATGTTTCTAAGGGAAGTGACAGAAACAAGATTGTTAAAGCCTGGCATTTGTTTTCAAGAATCCTGAGCTCCTTGAGCAATTTGAACCAGGGTAGGAGACCAGTGCCTCAGAGCAGGAAAAAAAGGATTGCAGAGAGACCCGGCTATGATCACAGAGTCCACAGCTCTGTCAAAGCCTCCGAGGGCCTCAGAAGCAACAAAGCTGTCTCTAGGGGTCCAGGTAGATCTAGAACAGGATCAGAGGCCTCCAGGGTTGGTGACTGGTGGAGCCTCCCCTTGGGATCAGCTTTGGGTGAGTCTCCACATGGCGAGGGATTTTGAGGACCTTGAAGCAGAAGGCCACCAATGATTCTTGAGGTGGAATTTGCCACCAGGTGGTCAGAATGAGGCTCAGAGACTTTACTAATTTTGTCTTCAAGTAAACAACACTTTTTAGCCCACAGGGGTTTGTGGATTCATTTGAGTAGATTCATTCTCATTTGAGTACAATCAACTTTAGACCTACAAACAATTCACTTTTCCACCATCTGTTTGTAAAAGGTCATCAAAAGTATCAAGTAGAGCAAAAGCAATCACAAACAGCTCTTTAGGGGACTTCCCTGGTGGTCCAGTGGCTAAGACTCCAAATCAGGTGCCCAGGTTCAATCCCTGGAACTAGATCAGGGAACTAGATCCCACATGCTGCAGCTAAAGATCCCTAGAACTAAGACTTGGCACAGCCAAATGTAAAAATATTTGGGAAGCGGTGCATGTATTATACCTTCCCAGTTTTCCCACATCATCATTTTCCTCAAAAGCTAGGCTTTGAAGAATCAAGAGGGTTTATTTTTAAATAGAAAACACCATAAATTAACAACACAAAAAAGCAACAGTATATCTCCTAAGGGTACTAACTCAGTTCAGTCCAATTCAGTTGCTAATTTGTGTCTGACTCTTTGCTACCCCATGGACTGCACCATGCCAGGCCTCCCTGTCCATCACCAACTCCAACTTGTTCAAACTCATGTCCCTCAAGTTGGTGATGCCATCCAACCATCTTACCCTCTGTCGTCCCCTTCTCTTCCTGCCTTCAATCTTACCCAGCATCAGAGTCTTTTTACATGAGTCAGTTCTTCCCATCAGGTGGCCAAAGTATTGGCATTTCAGCTTCAGCATCAGTACTTCCAAAGAATATTCAAGAGTGATTTCCTTTAGGATGGACTGGTTGGATCTCCTTGCAGTCCAAGGGACTCTGAAGAGTCTTCTCCAACTCCACAGTTCAAAAGCATGAATTCTTGGGCACTCACCTTTCTTTATAGTCCAACTCTCACATCCATACGTGACTACTAGAAAAACCATAGCTTTGACTAGATGGACCTTTGTTGGCAAAGCAATATGCTTTCTATGTTGGTCATAACTTTTCTTCCAGGTACTAACTACCACAACAAAATCTATTTTTACATATTATCTTTCACTTGCATAATTTCATGCATTTGCAGTCATACCTTGTTGACTATTCCATTTTTTTCTAAGCCCATGGATGCTAATGCAGTAGATTATCTTCTAAACTAGAAAATAACAGAAATGATACTATTTAAATGCTCATCAATTATTGGACTGATGCTCCCTCCACTCTATTTATTTATTTTACCACCACATGTCTTTTTTTTCCCCCTGAATTGCCTTGAGTTTTCAAATAACCTGGGCTCTTCAAATAGTTCAGACTTATTCTGGCTAAATAATAAAAGCAGCAAATTCCCCTTTCACGTCACGGTTGTTCCTCTTCTGCTAGGAATGTGATGGAAAGAGCACAGAGTGTTGTATAGAACGGATTTTTGGCCTCTGACGGAGAGGGAGAGGGTGGGATGATGTGGGAGAATGGCATTGAAACATGTATACTATCATGTAAGAAACAAAGTGCCAGTCTATGTTCGATACAGGATACAGGATGCTTGGGGCTGGTGCACGGGGATGATCCAGAGAGATGATATGGGGTGGGAGGTGGGAGGGGGTTTCAGGATTGGGAGCTCGTGTACACCCGTGGTGGATTCATGTCAATGTATGGCAAAACCAATACAGTACTGTAAAGTAAAATAAAGTAAAAATAAAATTAAAAAAATAATAAATAAATAAATAAGAAACAAATAAATTAAAAAAAGAGAGTACAGAGTGAATAAGGCCACAATTCTAATCGTCTCCTCATCTACTTTTAGGAGTTTGGGTGCAGATTTACCAACCTTGTAAATTAATAGTTGGCATCAAAATGTGACTACAAGTGGTGATCCTATGTACCTCACAAAATTGTCAGAATCATATTATCAAAATCTGATAAAAAACTTTTCAAAACATTTATACAGAACACAGATGTAAACTTTTGCATAGCTAAAATTATTTATCTTTAATGTAATTGCTTTGGCTTTTCCCACCTATCATTTCTAAGTAGCTCAACTGAATTTAAGAAATAATGGATATATACAGCGACCTGTCAAGTGTGGATACCATTGTCTGGAAGATGTTGAATCAGCTACAGAGCATCCTGAGATAGGTTACATTATCATTCACGGCATAGCACCAGTATGTATTGGGAATGTTTTAAATCCAAATAGATGGACTACTTTCTATCTACTCAATTTTAGAAAAAGGTACTGAACTGTCTTTAAGAAAAAATTGATAGCTATTGTGTAAATTTCACAGATGTTTACTCTATCATCTTTTTTCTTATTTATGCAGAACTCATGTTTCACTTATGAAACAGCACTAAGTTGACTACAAAGCAACAGGAGTTACTAAGAGCAAGCTTTGTGATCCTGCTTTTTTTTTTTTTCTTGTTTTAAAGAAATTATCACTGTCTTCTGTTGTTGGTCTTTGTGAACCTGATTGCTTCTAGAATGGCCTCTTCTTAATCAAAATTAAGGACATAAACATTGAACATAAAAGCAAATTAAGTGGGTGTCTTATCTTAAAATTACTTGATGGAATCATCTAGAATTTATCTTATCTCTAAAGAATGAATTAGTTTAGTGGAGGAGCAGGAGGTTCTTTGATTGTTTTATTAGAAAATTTATCACAAACTTATACGTGAGTGTATTTGGCTCAAGTGAAATCAGAGGGTTGCACATCAATCATAGTTCAATAAAATCTTAAAAAATTTTTCCTTTAATGAAATCAGAGGGGGAAAGTGACCTTAGAGACAGGGGTAGTTAACAATAAAAGGCCACAAATTACTTGACATTCTTGACATTGAAAAGCACTTGGGACTGCTCTAATGAATAGAGTATGGCAGACAAGATGCTGTGGTTTCCTACCTACATCATGAAAGATTATGCTTTCTGTCTCTTTCTTTCTGGAGGAAGTCAGATATCAAGGAGGTCCTGCTACCCTGAGACAAGACACACTGGAGAGGCAACACCCAGCCATAGCCAGTCTCCAACACAGCCACGTGAGTGACCCTCTGGGGCACCTTGGCCAGCTAGCCCCACCTGACATCTGGACTGCAACTGCATCTGAGTCCCAGGTGAGACCTGCCCAGCCAGCCGAGCCTTTCCCAGAACCCTGACATGTAACCGTGAGCGAAGTAAAATGAAATGCCCCTAAGCTTGGGGATCATTTTTCACACAATAATATTTGCTGGAGTAGCAGTCCTAAAGTTAATTTATGTGACTCTTAAGTAGATGGTAAGGCTAATATACAACATTCAAGCTACAAAAATTCCTGCTCTTGGTTTCATCATTCATTAAACTTGTGGTCTAGCCAAAGTGCCATTTAATGCCTTGGTTCCTTTGTCTATAAAATGTCCATCTCTTTAGAGTTGCTCTAAAGTTTAAGTGAGAATTCATGTAGAAATCCTTATAGAAGGGGGCATGAGAAGCATTATTCTCCTATTAGACATAACAGATAAGTGGAAATTATAATGCAAATATCTTATAATAGAGATGTGATATTAGTTTTTCTTACAGATCAAATTTTCAGAGAGATATTTAAACTATTGCTTATTTTCCATAATGATATTTATTGTTGGATCAAGGGAGTGAAAGAATAGAAATTCAGTCCAAGTACATGAAAGCATGTGCCTCCTTAAGAGTTTCATTTTCTTCTCTCTTCTTATTGTAATATTACTCTGCATGATGTATTATGGGTTTTAGGGGTGATTTGTATTCATCATAAAGATTCCCTTCAGTATTATTAGAGCCCATTGTAGGACGCTTAGGACTGTCTGAAAGTCATTCGTCATTCAGGATGTATGATAAAACCACGGCTAGGCAGCTCCCAGCCACTATCATATTTACACTTCTGGAAAACAACATAGTGAAACAACATTTGGGAAGGAAGTGACCTTGATGCTTTCATGTCATGCTATTGTGATAAATATCATCAACGCTAGAACTTTTTAACATCAATCCTATCGAGAATCAACTGCTACGACATCTGAAAAGCTACATCCCCACACTTTATTTCTGACTATTTCCCTTGGAATGTAAATGAGCTGTTTCTCGCAAGCATGGTCCTTGATGTGACACTGGAGTGTACTTTCGTTTGCTGAGGTCTTTCAAGAGACAAAAAGCTGCAATCTTCAGACTGGGTTTCTGGGAATTATATATGTAAAGAGAGAGCCAGACTTCCATTTCTGTATAAGGAGGAGACTTGCTGAGTGAAGAAACTGAGTTGCCCCCTGGAATGAGCCTCATGGGTCTGAACAGCTGCTTGTAAAGGGTGTCCAACACATAGTGAGGCCAAACAGACCCAAACATGAGAGCTTGGAGGAGAAAAAGGTTTACAGCAGGGCTGAGCAGGGAGAATGCAGCAAGAGCCTGTGTCCACCCTTCCACTCCCTACCCCCAAAACCCTGAACGCCCCAAGGGGCTTCAGCAAAGCATTTTTAAAGGCCAGGTGAAGGAAAGGTGTTCTCACTCACAGTACTCTGGCTGATTTTTAAGTCACAGAGCAGTTAACATTATCAATCCCTAGGCACCAGAAGGTCTAGGGGCTACATACTCATGACCATCAGGTAGGTAATGTCTTCCATTTGATGGCAGTTTTAGCAACTGAAAAACTCAGGAAATACACATGAGATACTATTATCTTCAGAGAAGAACTACAGCAGAGGATACGGGGCTAGTGTCTGTCCCAGGAAGACCCTCCAGAGTCCTGCTGGTCACAAGGGAAGTTGGGCTTCTCTGTCCTTATAGGTATTTACCGTTTCCTAGAGTCATAGACTGGAGAAGGCAATGGCCACCGACTTCAGTGCTCTTGCCTGGAAAATCCCATAGATGGAGGAGCCTGTTAGGCTGCAGTCCATGGGGTTGCGAAAAGTTGGACATGACTGAGCGACTTCACTTTCACTTTTCACTTTCATGCTTTGGAGAAGGAAATGGTAACCCACTCCAGTGTTCTTGCCTGGAGAATCCCAGGGATGAGGGAGCCCGGTGGGCTGCTGTCTATGGGGTCGCACAGAGTTGGACACGACTGAAACAACTTAGCAGCAGCAGCGGCAGCAGCGTCCTAGATTACACAAGATGAAGAGGAGATACCAGTTTCTCATCATCCTGGCGGTGATGCTGTCTTATATTTGTGTGAGTGGGGAATCATGTAGTTTATCTATACTGCTTATGTGCTTGCCACCTTTTTCCTGAAAGCAATAGAGAAAAAAAGCCAAAATCACCCTTTGTCTAGAATCTTTAAGACAATGCCAACTCTCATTTTGGAAGAGCAGAAATTATTTTATTAAGTGTTATTGTTTCCAGTACCAAAACTAGTTCTTCAATGCAAAGTGCAAAGTGTGAAACTTTCTTGTAAAAAAAAAAAAATCCTCCATGATTCTGATGAAGAAGAAAAGTGAAATTATAGGAATTCAGAAGCCCCCTAATTTGGATGCTTTTTATTTATCCCAGGCTTATTTCTCCTTCTTCTCTCCTGCTGGCCCTTCCCCCACTGTAACCAGTCTCTCATTGCCAAACATACTCTGAGACTTAGCACAATCTATTGCCACTGCTAGGAATGCACTTTCCTGAGGTTCCAACAGTTGAGAAAGCCTTAACTTCTCTAAGTGCTCCATTGAACTCTAACTTCCAAATTTTCCGTAATGTTCTCTAGCCAGAATTCTATGTCCCTCAGACATACCTCCAGGGGAATCTGTTTATACTTATTAGTGGTTTGTTGTCTACTGTATTTTATCATTCATTATATTCTGTGTTTGAAATTAAAGATGCTTAATATGTTGGTTGCCAAAAATTGTAAAAGATCTGAGATTTTATCTCAATACAATCTAACAAGTGTGCCTTAGCAGTTTCATGACTTGCTAGAAGACATGAAACTTCTGGGTCAGAAACAAAGAACTTCATTACCCACAGACAGAGCAGTAGCCAGAGCATCTGTATGCACACCATTTTTCTGAACCCTGAATCCCACCAGGAGCCTTGAAGAAGGTAGGTGTTGCCTGCGTAAGCAATAGGTTGCATAATGGAAAGGAACCCACGTCCTTTATAATGAGCAGAAAGTCCACCTGACGTTTGCCAGAACACATTATTTTTATTATAGTGGATGGTACACAGATATGCCCTTGCTGCAGAGACAGCTCTCTCTACTGTCTTCCAAGTCTGTTCACTGTGAAAACCTCCCAGGAAAGGCACCCAGCACCTCAGCTCTCCAGACACCAAGAAATGTGGATGATTCATGGAATAGTCTCCCAGTGTTAGTTTCCTCCATTTTGCTCATAAGTCTTTCTGTCTGTTCATTATGGCCTTATAACCTAGGAAGAATGTCTTATTCATATTTCTAATAGAATAAATATTGTTTCTTGAAGAAAGTTCATCCAGCCTTCTGAGTAAATGGAGTGATAGAGCAAGGGTGTTAAGAATCTCCTCTGTCTACACCCTAGATTTTTAAAGAATCTACCTTGCCGATAGCAGAATGGAAACCAGTGAGTATGTATTTCAGTGCTGAGCATGCAGCCTCCCTATTATACTTAGATTTTCTCTTTGGGGATGATTAACTCTTGGGGCTTCCAAATTCTATTTCATCTAGTCCTTGCCACAAGCAAAGGGCTTCCTACTTTCTTATTCCCAGCTTCATCAAGACCAGAGCCCAGGCAAAGAAGGTTCATTTCAGCAGGGTGTAAATACTGATGACAGCTTTAGTGTTGTTACCCATCTGAGACCGACAGTAAGCTAAACAATAAGGAAATATAAGTTGGGTAAATGTGAGCAATTGCTAGCTATCCTAATTAATAGAAATTTTGACTGTTATTCCTGAAATTGTACATTCACACTACACTGATAAACATCTGCCCTTCCTATGTGTAGGACTAAGCTTGGGAAATGAGTCCCAACAATACAGGGACATTAGTTAATATTTAAATAGTCAAGAGCAAAAATACAGCACTGTGGCTATCACATAAGCCTTAGCTTCTCCATTTGAAAGCAGGTATAAAGTAACACCAAACAGTTTTGAATTACAGACAAGAAAAAGAATACTTGTTCCTGCAAAGACAAACATTTGGTATAATCTTTTTCTAAGGAAAACTTTCTGCATAGCCCCAACATGTTTTTTTTTTTTAAATGAACATTGAGAGTGCCAAGAGAGTTTGAAAGGAAGCATAATTATTACTTAGAGACCAAAAAGGAAGATGATTATCTTTTAACAGGAGAAATATGCCTGAGTATGAGAGGTAGCTAGGTGGATTTTATTTTTTTAAAAAACATCAAAGAATGCCTAGGGAATATACTACATTATATTTAATATAACATTTGCATGGAACTTGACAGAATTCCCAGAAATGTTTTCAGTAGCATGTCGTTTTGCAGCTTTATATGTATAGAGATGATTATGATAATTATTGGCCAATTTTAGTAATTAATATTCACCACAAAATATCAAACCCTGCAGTTTCCACGCCCAGCTTCACTCAACATTCAGATCATTTCAAAGTTACCACCATGGCATAGACCTGTGATCCCCAGCCTAAACCTGCAACTAGACGCTACCAGTCTGAGGGATCTCACTGCTATGTTGGTTTACTGATAACTCCTCCCTCCGCAGCATGCCCACATCCTTCCCCCCCCACACACTCTATGAGCTTCACTGGGATTGAGCCATGCCAACCCCGTCTCCTGGGTATAGCTCCATCTCCTGGGCATAGAATAGTGTCTCAGGCAGAAATATAAAGAAATAACCAAAGGACGAATGGGTCCCTTGTTTTACTCTTCAGGGCCCCACTTTCAGACTCCTTTCCATCCATCGGATTCTTGGTAGCTGTCAACTCTTCTCAGCAGTGTGCTGGCAGAGGGCATTTTCTCTAAACCCATAGGCCACAGGTGACATCTTGGTTTGATGAAAGTGGGGAAGAAGGCCCTTTCATGCTTGCAGTCACAATGACGGGAGTTTCCTCTTTCTCATGATTTTCCTTCTCTTCATTTGTTCCTTGGTTTTCACTTTTTTCTGAGTGTAGAGCGTGTCACTCCTGGCTACTCTTGGACACCTTGACAGTTCACCCAGTTCACAAACTGCCTTCCTGTCAGCCTTGCCTCCGGCCGCCATCATTCAGTTCAGTTCAGTTCAGTAAGATCAAACCAGTCAATCTTACAGGAGATCAGTCCTGAACATTCACTGGAGACACTGTTGCTGAAACTGAAGCTCCAAATCTTTGGCCACCTGATGTGAAGCACCGACTCACTGGAAAAGTCCCTGATGCTGGGAAAGAATGAAGGCAGGAGGAGAAGGGGTCGACAGAGGATGAGATGGTTGCAATGCATCACCGCCTCTAAGGAAATGAGTTTGAGCAGGCTCCGGGAGTCATTGACGGACAGGGAAGCTCTGCAGTCCATGGGGTTGTCAACATTCAGACATGACTGAGTGATTGAACTGACTGAACCAGAAATAACTGTTACTAACATTTTGGGTAGATTGTTTTCCAAACTTCTTTCTTGAAAAGATTATTATTTTTGCTCTGTCTCCTGCATAGGACAACCTAAAGTAGCATATGTGTCATTCTTTGTCAGTATATTGGTTTACAACAGCACTTTCCATGGGTGCATGAGTATTTTGTCATGCCTTATATTGCTTAAACAATTCTGTATTGTTTGACTTTCTCAGATTTTTGGTATTGTAATAACTTCTATAATAAACAGCTTTGCACATATGCCTGTATAATTGCCCAATTATATTCTTAGGCAAAATGCCTAGAAGTGAGATTACAGAATTAAAGCATAGCTACTTTTTAAGAGCTTTGAGTTGAATTGTATGCTAGAAATTGTGTACCAATTTACTTTCTCCCAAGAAGTATTTGAGTAACTATTTCCCCAAACTCTCCTCAATAGTTAAGATTTGTAAAAAAAAAATTTGGCCAATTGATACGTACATTGAATATATTTACCTGTAAGGGCAATAACCCCCTATCCTCAATTCTAATAAAGCCTTACCCTTTACCACCTCACCATCTACCATGAAAGGCTAAGAACTTGGGGTCTGCCATCAGAAAGACCATATTTTTAGGACCCTGGTTTAGTCACTTAATTCTTTCATTTCAGTTTCCTCAACTCTAAAATGGTGCAATAAAAAACTTTATACCACTGATTATTGAGTGTTTAAGTGAAGTAATGTAGAAACAGTGCTTAGCCATGCTTGAAACAACATGTTCTTTAAATAAATATCTTTTTAGAGAATCCTCAGAAATGTCCCATGGAGGATGCTGGAGGAAGAACCTTGGCTACTTGGCTGCACACATAGAGGAGTAGTGAATGAGGAGACATGTCTGTGTGCTGTCTTTCCATGAAAGAAGAAGGGTAGGGAAGAGAGAGATTTTATACAGCTTGTTTTTTACTTTGGCCTCCAGTCCACCATCCCAGCCTCTCCCTTCCCTCTGCCACCCTGTGAGACCCAAACAGGTCTAGAACCCTCACCACAACCTCAGAACATTTCTCAGAATCTTGATTTGCAGTTTATTCTAGCAGCTTTGGGTGGCCCCACAGGGTGGGTCATGGTGAATTTAAGCCAACTTTTTCACTTTTACTTTCATCAAGAGGCTTTTTAGCTCCTCTTCACTTTCTGCCATAAGGGTGGTGTCATCTGCATATCTGAGGTTATTGATATTTCACCTGGCAATCTTGACTCCAGCTTCTGTTTCTTCCAGTCCAGCGTTTCCCATGATGTACTCTGCATATTAAGTTTAATAAGCAGGGTGACAATATACAGCCTTGAAGTACTTTTTCTATTTGGAACCAGTCTGTTGTTCCATGTCCAATTCTAACTATTGCTTCCTGACCTGCATACAGATTGCTCAAGAGGCATGTTAGGTGGTCTGGTATTCCCATCTCTTTTAGAATTTTCCACAGTTTATTGTGATCCACACAGTCAAAGGCTTTGGCATAATCAATAAAGCAGAAATAGATGTTTTTCTTGAACTCTCTTGCTTTTTCCATTATCCAGCGGAGAAGGGAATGGCAAGCCACTTCAGTATTCTTGCCTTGAGAACCCCATGCACAGTATGAAAAGGCAACATGATAGGATACCAAAAAAGGAACTCCCTAGGTCATTAGGTAGCCAATATGCTACTGGAGATCAGTGGAGAAATAACTCCAGAAAGAATGAAGGGATGGAGCCAGAGCAAAAATGCCATCATTCAGCCCCCAGCAATTTATGTGTGGTGTTTGCTTCCAGACATGTTCCACACGTGCACTCACATGGTGTGTCTATAACATGTCTTGTACATATTGTGATCTGATAAGTACATAGAAAAGAGTGATAAGGGCCTGGAGAGAATGCAGGACTATGGGTTCTCACTTTTCAAAAGCAAATATTAATTTTATAAGGGCAATTTTAGAAAATAAATCAAATTTTTCTATTCAGTGTTTGGGTTAGGTCCCATAAAATTTGAGCTCTATCAAATCTCAGATTTTTGAGCCACATCAAGTTTTGGATTGGTCAGTCTTTCTGGACCTGGGCAGAATTCTAGTCAGGAAAAATATCTATGCATCCCTCTAATGGTGAACTCCAGAGAATGCATGTATTTTGTTTGCTTCTGGTATTTTTCTAGCACAGATCATACTCCCATCCATCTGTCTCCCTCCACTCTTACTAAGTTCCTGTTCCTTTCACATTTTCTGCAGAAATGGATTTCCTGAAGGAAAAACCAGGGGGCAAGCAAAATGCTGTTAGCACAGGAGTTGACTTAGGACGGAGCCACGCATTTTGCAACTGGATCTGGAATCCATCTCCATGTAGATCACGGCCTGCTTCCCTCTGTGTCCCCTGACTCATCTTGCAAATCAAACTGGTTCCTGGGAGCCTGAGGTGTGTTGTGAAGGACAGAGAAGGATGTGTTTAGGGGAGGTGTCAGCCCCACATACAGAAAAAGTTACTTAGCACCAGCAAGTTTTCTTCACTGCTCCGTGAGCTTTCCTCCTTTTCCTTATTTATCTATGCTGTTTTTCCCCCAGGTATGTGTCTAATGCTCAGAGAAGTTACCAGTGGTTTCCTGCTCTTTCTTCTCATTAGTTTTCTCATTTCCTTCTCGTCAGTTTTATCTCCTGTTTCTGTTCTCTAAACCTAAGGCGGTAAGATGACTGACTGGTCTCTTCTTGGCTCTCATAAACCCTCATTAATTTGAAGAGACTGCTACATTGCAAATAGGGAGTCCTCTGCAGAATGATTGTGAGGTGGGGAAAGGGTGATATGTGCTGAAGGAAATTGAGGAATTGAGGCCTGGAGGATATTGTTATAGACCAAGTGAATGCCAAGAGGAAGGCAAGACAGGAATTCTCATCTGAGAAGGTTGTATTTGTGTTGAAATACCAGTAATCAACTAAATAGGCCTCAAAACTATATTTGTGGAAATTCTTCTGTAAATAAAACAAAAATATATTAAATATGGTTCTGAAAATAATTCAGAAATTTTCATTTCTGATGAAAAAAAAAAAATGAACAAATCTAGCAACCAGCAGTCCTTATCTAGGAAAACTCCGGATGCTGTCTCTAGTTTTCCATTCTGTGAAGAATTGGAAGGGCCCAGCTTAAACCACAACACCCTGTCTCATGGCTTTATATGATATCCCAACATCCTACAAAGATACAGTATATAATCCCTTAGACAAAGAACTCAAATTTAACACCTCTTTTTGCCTGGTCCTTATAAATAATCATCAAGTTTCCTGTTAAATCTTACCTCCGTAAGTAGATTCTTTATCTCACAAAGTTTAGAGGGATGTATCCTTGCCTCAAAAATATGGACAGCATTTTACACTTTTAAAAAACTTTTGTTCTTTGAACTAGATTTGAACATCACATTTTAACTGTGATTCAAATTCTCTCAATATGGTAAAAAGATAAAGGTGGTTTACCAGGAAACACAGGAATCCTTTATGTTTAAAAAATAATAAAGCTATTATGAAACAAATACTGAACTCAGCTTCACCAGATGACTCTGAAAGATTCATGGGTACTTAAGACTTCATCCAGTAATTTACAACAGAAAAAAATAAAACATGAAGACATGCATTTTCCACAGATATTATCTAGTCATTATCTCAAATCTCTCTCTATGTGGCAGTAAGACCCTGGTCTTTCTGAGACATGATCGATTGCCTGATAGTAAGAAAAAACAGAAGGGTTCAAGTGTCATGAAACAAACCTTCCAATAACTCAAGTGTGGAATGAAATTGGGTAGGACATCACACTGACTTTCTCAATTTATGTCTCTTTTGAAAACAAAAGTTGACATTTGCATGGTAGTCTTTCAGCAAATTTGGCAGAAAAAAGTCCAACTTAGTTATTTCAGAAGAATTCTACCTCTCTTTAAAGAAAAGTTCTTAGAGACCCATCAATGATAAGAAATATCTTTCAAGGCCTCCCTCAAACACTGTCACATTTACCAGGTGACACTTTCTTCTACTTCTCATAACTTATATGACATACTAGTGTATCAGCAATATATACAGGGAAGATAATTGGAATCAAGAAAGCTAATCCACCTTTCTGCTTCAACTGTCAGAGAGGGGAAAAAAAATGAAGTCACAGCAAATACTTTTAAAAGCACAACAGTGGAATGTCAATTCCCTGACTCAGCAGCCCAAACAAAAATGGCAAATCTATTCACAGAGCTGTAAGAACCTGCCACAGCTGGTGTTCAGTGGCATAATATGCTTTTATAGCTAACTTGAATGGAAGTCGTAGGAAAGAGCGATTTGACAGACCCCTTGCCCCAACCTCCAAGGAAGGCTGCAAGGCACTGCACACCCATCTAGCATCCAATAAATCCAGCCGAGTTAAAGCATAAATCTAGGACTCCGGTCTAATAGAGCAAAAGTTTCAGGAAAGTGATTTCAAGTGCAAGAAAGGACAGTAACTTCCAAATAAATCTAGTTGAAAGCTGTGTTGCTTGGCCACAGAGTTAATCAGGGAGCCAAGTGGGTGCAGTCCAGGTCTTAACCCCGTAATATTCCCACACCCTCATCTTCCTTGTGTGGCAACGCAGATTCTTAAGCATCACACAGAAGCAAGAGTGCTGGTTACAGAAACCTCTCTGAGTGGAAGACGAAAAACAAACTTGATGATGAATATATTGTTCCTGTTTATATCATATCAAAAAAGTAAATCTTTGAAGGTATAATTATTTTTCTAAGGACAGTTCTCACAAGAAGTTTTCTCTTCCTCCTCTATCTCTTTCTGGATACTGAGTCTCTGACTTAGGCACATCTGCCCACCTTACCGAGATGCGTGACATCTGTCCCAAAGGCTGAAGAGTATTTCCTTATGGGCAGAAGAATATCCAGATATCCACCAGCTAACCGCCACTGTATGAAGCAATGCCCTTCTTGAAAGGCAACAGAAAGCCGTAGTGGCTGACTATCAGCTGCTGGGCGCTTTCGGTGGGTCCCACCCACCGTAACTGCCTCTGACCTGACTGTGTGAGGGGTGGATGTAGTTAGATGCTAAAATTGGCTCATCAAAGTCCAGAAGTTGAAATTTTTATAACGTTCAAGTATCTTTATTTTGTTTTCTACTTTGATTCTGAAGCACTTAAAGGGAAAGAATCTAGGAAAAAAGATTTTTGAATGAAATTTTGAAGTTGAACATTTTGAAGACTGGGTTCAGGATCCTGCTTGCTGTCAAGATGATACCCTGTTATCACACTTGTGCAAAACACCCAAACACAGATTACTGCAGACTCATTCACAACCTGCCATGTCTTACTATTTAACTGTCGTGTACCGGTATCAACAAAGACCAGTTTTTGCTACTAAAAAATGTTTTTATTGTGAGAATTTTAGTGTAGTTAATTTTTTCCTCTAACTTCAGGCTTAAGAGAGCAAGGTCTTTGTGCCTACAGAGACTGCTAAGAAGCCTGCTCTCCCCTGCCCTTTACACGTTAAACCACCCTCATCAGCCACCTTTGCTAATGGAATATCCTATATGTTTGCAAAATTCTCTTATGATCAGTTCTAAAGTTGTTCCATGGAAGAGTTTTCTTTCTTTTATATGAAGATATCTATTGATTTCCTACTAACATTAAAGCATTACACTTGAAACTGGGGAGAATACTTAAGACAGAAATAGTTTTCCATCCTGTCATCCAGGAGGGACAGTTATAGGCAATAATAATTTAGGGTGATTATTTGTGTTTAATATGATTGTTCAGGAACCCTTAGGAGGGACACTTAACTGGACAACAGGAGTGTGGGAAAGCTATGACAAACCTACAAACCTAGACAGTGTATTAAAAAGCAAAACATCACGTTTCCGACAAAGGTCCATACAGTCAAAGCTGTGGTTTTTCCCAGTAGTCGTGTACGGATCTGCAAGTTGGACCATAAAGAAGGCTGAGTGCCAAAGAATTGAGGCTTTTTAACTGTGTGCTGGGAAAGACTCTTGGGAGTCCCTTGGACAGCAAGGAAATCAAACCAGTCAATCCTAAAGGAAATCAACCCTGAATATTCAGTGAAAGGACTGATGCTGAAGCTCCAATAATTTGACTACCTAATGCAAAGAGCCAACCCACTGGAAAAGACCCAGATGCTGGGAAAGACTGAGGACAGGAGAAGAAGGAGATGATGGTTTAGATGAGGATTAGATGGTTAGGTAGCATCACTGAGCCAATGGACATGAGTCTGAGCAAACTCTGGGAGATAGTGACGGACAGGGAAGCCTGGCGTGCTGCAGTCCATGGGGTCGCAGAGTCAGACAGGACTTAGCAACTGAACAACAGCAGTGAGGGAAAGCTCTCTGCAAGAAGTGACAGCCTTTACTGTAGGAGGAGGGGAGGCAGAGGAGTGATCCTGGTGAAGAAGGTCTGGTGGGAGACAGAATGTAAGGAGTGGAGACTTGTGAAACCTGGGCTTGGTGGTGTGAGCAGGGGCCGTGGTACAGATTAGCCCTCTATCCTAGCACCGAGGTAATCACTTGAGAATTACACATGCCGTCACATTTGGGTTTGTGAAAGTTTGCTCTGGAGTTTGGAGACTGGATTAGAGAAGAGCCTTGAATCCAGTTTAGAATATCAGTTCAGTGCCTGTTAGAATAATTTCCATGGAATAAAGTTATGGCCAAGCTAAGGAACTGCTGCTGCAAATGGAGAGAAACATACAGATTTGAAATTTCAGAGGTAATGTGATTGGCTCTGTGTGATGACAGACAAGTGACGAGGTCTTGAGCAACTGGGTGGATGGTATTGTCAGCCCTTGAGACAGGAAACATGGTAGGAGGGACATGTTCGGTGGGAAAAATGAGTTCTGTTTGTACCTGATGAGTCTGAGATGACTGTGGGGTGTCCCAGTAGAGCTTTCCAGGAGGCACATCAGATCTTCCTGCCATGTTAGCAGAATACAGTATGTAATCACTGTGACACACCAATTCCAGGTCGCATTGTGGAATTCTTTGATTGCTGGCTTTCATCTCATCTCCATTTGACAGGAAGCTCCCAGAGGGCAGGATCTTGATCTGTTCTGACTCACCATCACATGCCCTGACCTAGCACAGTGCCTGGTAGATGGTCGGAGCTCAAGACATGTTCCATTCTTCCTGTTCCCTGTGGGAATAAAATGCTGCCATTTGTATGCATTAAGTGACAAAACATTTAGCAAGTTTGATGTTCATTTTCTCCAGTTGTTAGCTTCCTTTTGGATTTTAACTCTGATGGTATGTGGCTAAGAAATCCACTATTGCATTAAGATGTCTTCTTAAGTTTCCATTTGCAGAATCTTTCAACTTACATGACAGTTGCTTATCTATTGCTGTGTAAGAAATCCACACAAAACTTAGCTGTTAAAAAACAGAAGGTAAACTTTTTTTCTGTAAAGGCTCATGTAATAAATAATTTATAAATCTCTGTTGCAATCACCCCACTCTGCCCTTGTAGTACAAAATCAGCTATCGATAGCACACAAGTAGGGGAGAGTATTTGTGCCCACATACAATTCTGTTGATGGACACTGACATCTGAACATTATAGAATTTTCTTGTGTCAAAAAACATTATTGTCATTTTAAGTTTCTTCCACCACTTAATAATGTAAGATCCCTTCTTAGCTCACAGACCATACAAAAACAGACAGGGGGCTAGATTTGGCCCAAGGGCCAACAGCAACATTTATATTATCTTTATCTGGGGGAGTGGAACCATAGTCAGGAGCAGGCTATAAAGAATAAGGAGCTTTAGTTGGGGTCTTAAGAATTTCAGTTCTGGAGACACAAACTCAGGAAAAACCAAGAGAGGCTTCCAGGGAAGGGAAGAATCAGGGGCTTATAAAGACAAAAGCCACAGGGTTGTTAAAGATGCCTGGCAAAAATCATGATTGACATGTCAGGAAATACTTGTCCTTAAGGAATCAGCAGGCACTTTAGGGTAGGGGTCCGCTAAGTATCTTGAGTTCCTGGCAGATGTTCTAGATGCTTTTGTTAGGATAGTAAATGGTCGGAAGGCCAGATTCCCTCCAGGCTGAGAGGCCTGTCACAGTCTCTCAGTGAGCTCCCAGCTCCGTTCCAGAGAACTCTCTAAGCAGTACTGACTCCTCTTTGATTTTTCCACTTGCAGAAGGAAAGAATTAAGACAGACTTCAGTGGGGTGATTCTCCTGCCCCTCTCAGTGTTGAGGAATGCTGCTTGGTAGCTTTTGGCTTTGTCTGTGCTGGCCTGGAAGATCTTAGCCTTATTCACACACCTGGCACCTTGGTGGGAATGCCTGGGGAGAGCTGGGCTCGGCTGGGGTCGCGACTGCAATCGCTGGACTGGCTTCCAGAGAGCTTCAAGATGAGCCATATGCATCCTGGCACAGGGTAAGCCATGTTCCATGTGTAAAGCGAGTCAGGATTTGAGAGGATGGATGACGCTTATCAGCAGGAACAGAGTAGCACGGTGTCCACTTCTTAGTTTCCTCCTAAGAAAGCGCTTATGCTAATACACACTGTTGGGTTTTGTACAACTATTCACTTTTCATCTGATCATTTGCTATTTTTCTCCATCCTTCAATTGCATTTCCTTTTCAGTTCAAAACAAGCCTGCAGAGTCAATGCTGAAGCATAATCCTGTATTAAATTATGGGCTCACCAGAAATGAAACGCTCTGGTCCCATGAAATCCTAATCACTCTCCCAGCCAGCAGGTGCCAGAGTTAAAGTATTTCCAGGGAAGTGAACAAGAACATTTAATAAGACCAGGGCTGGGGACTGGTTGCATTTTAGTCAGGGAGAGAGAAGTGCTGAACCGCTGATCAAAGCTTAGCCAGGGGAGGCAACTCTGTTTGGCTTCAACTCAGCGGTAAAGGCAGTCACTTCAAATCCATGGTCAGTTCAATTCAATTTATGAGAGACTTACCCTCTTATTTCTGCATTGCATACCAAGCAGAGAGGATCTGAACAGGCTTATGAAAAATCTCCCAGGTGAAAGAGAGAACATAAAAATTATGCCCTGTATGAGTACTTTCAACTACCCCTGACCCTTTGAGCCCTTCTCCCAAAGTAGATCAGAGTCTCAGAAGAGGAGAAGGGCCCCTGCGGAGGCCTGGTGGACGGCTTCCGTCCCAGCCCTGCAGAAGAGTTCTCTCTGATGCCAGAAGAGTGCAGGAAAGCCCTTCCTATTAACTGCTGACCTGGAGTAGCTCGAGTAAAAGTAGGTTTTGGGAAAACTCAACTTGGATGTGCTGGGATTAATGAACTTCCTGAATATACAAATGGCTATGGAAGGGTTTTCTAAAATCTAAGAACAGTGCACAGAAGGACATCTTGAAATTCATTGCAAAGCCAAGATAAGATATAATATGGCTTAAAGACAAATACAGTTTAGTTTAGTTTTGATTGTCAGTTATGCCAAGGCAAAACAATTTCTCAAAGCTGGTAAAAATTTTACATGTCTCCTAATAGCAGGTGGAAGTTATACCCAATAGAATGTAAACCAAAAATAATAATAAAAAATTTGCTGATATAATATTCGCTTCACCTTGGCAGAAACTATATCTTCTTAATGATGTTCAATGTATAGTGATGTTAGAATCAGCTTGTTTCCCTGAATTCATTCTTAAGTGTCAGGCTGAAAACTGCCCATTTTAATTTTTAGTTTAATCTTGGTTTTGAATGTCAGTTTTATTTTAAGGGGATTTAAAAAATGATGTGAATGAAATAGCTCATCTAATGCATAAGTATGATAGCATAGAAAATTTAGAATTAAACTTACTAACATTGGCTGTAGTACCACTTTTAAATTGCATACAGTATTTAGAAATATTGATACATTTAATTGCAAATAAGGTAATAGTCATCTTAGCCAGTCAGGCTTTGCAAAGATGTACACAGGAAAGCCTGTGAGACATTTGTGTATGTTGTGATATGAACAGGGAAAGGATTGGGAAGGTGTTCACAAGGTTTGAGTAAGAAAGAAAGGAAGAAGGTGAGGGAAGATTTTGAACTGGGCCAATACATACTCAGACAATAACCCAACAGGGAAAGGAGGAGGAGATGGCATCTGTGTGGCAGGGGGTGTCTGTGTGTGTTTTTGTTTATTCCTTTTCACTGGCTAATGAAATGATAATGAATTGTCTAGATCTGTAAGACGACAGAAGGAAACCCTTCAGGGGCTTTTGTGTTTGATGCCTTCTGTTGGTCTACCATGAAAGAGTAGCTACAAGAATATTTTACAAGTGAAGTCCTCCAATCCCCTTCCTTCTTTCAACCAGTTTTGTCAGAATCATAACACAAATTTTTCAGTTTTAAAAAGCAAAGCTTTCAAGAATACGACTGCTAATGGAGCACTTGAAAGCCATCCTTGTTTTGACAAGCCTGGTTCAAATAGTATTTGTGGGACAAGAGCATGGTTGTTTTTATCTGCACCCAGACAACTTATCCCAGGAAAAGTTTTGTGCATGATTTTTTAAAAGAAATACTATCTAGAGTTTTGACAGTGTGCTTGGCTGATAATCCTTAACCAATTAAAGAGGACCCACCAGAGACCTTGTTCATGAAAGATTTACTGAAAAGTCACAGTGTAGTTGAATTCAAAATGAAGAGTGTAAAGATAAGTGAGCATTTCTGAATAATAACCTATTCGTAAAAGACAAAACATATCACTTCAAAATACAATGGAATAGCATTTAAAAAGATATCTTGGGAGACATTTCTCTCCCCTAACAACTCTTTAGAATAAACAGGTTTCTTCAGGGTTACTTTGAAAGACGGAAAGCACTTAATAGGTAATTGGGTCGACAGTCACCCTGTTTTGAGACAACACGCCAAGGATCTGTGCATCTTGCCCCCAAGCAACAGCAACATTTTGATAATTTGAAAAACAGAAACGTTAGCTTGATTTTTTTCTAGTAGAGGAGGACTCCAGTTTACTTATTTCTGAGGGATATTGCATATCAAAGCTTGGAGTAACTCCATTTGCTGCCACTGATAACTATTTTGTTTTTAATATATGATGTTACTTTTGCAGGATTTGATCATTTATGTTTATTTTCTTCAGTTGGAGGCAGTGGCAGTAGGAAATGAGGTCTGTGACAGGAATTCAGATCCATAGAATCACAGGATATTGGTTCTGCTGGAGAGAGTGGGCAAGGGCCAGGAATTAAAAGATGTTCCGTTTCTGTTGTATGCCAGACACTGTGGTAGGTGCGTCATAATTTATGAGCAGCACATGTATTGATAGGCGTAATTTGACAGATGTGGAAAGACTTGTCAAGGAATTTCTCCAATAGATAATGTGGTGGCAGAAAAACAATTCCAGTTTAGTTGCTGTTGTTCAGTCGCATTTAGGGCTATCAAACCCAGCATCGTGTTCTTTCTGATTCACAAGGCTAACTCCTCTGGGAGGAAACTTGGCATCCTCTGGCTCAGCGCTGCTAAATTCTAAATTGATATGAGTCAGTGAAGGTCTTGAGAGACTGTGGATTCTGAATCAGTAGGCCTGGGGTGTGGTCTGAGAACCTGCATTTTAATTAGCTCCCAGATATGGCTGATGGCACTGGTTTGGCTTCCTGGTAAAAAGGGTCTCCAATACAACACTGCTTTAGCATCATTAGAATCAGTGTCTGACATTGTCAGACATTGCTGTCTGACATTTATTCTGAACTTGGTTTAATTTTTAATCAGTCTTTATTACAATAAATGGAACAGGAGCGCAAGACAAGTGACACTGGTTTTATTTAGGAATGCAAAGAAGCCTTTTGACATTTAAGGTGTTTAAGGATTTTGCACAAGTTAGAAAGAAGTGGAGACAGATCACTAGCAATTGAAAGGAACTTTGCTTTTCCACATCTACGGTAATATCTGATTTTCTCATAATATCATATGTTGTCATCCACATTCTAGAAACCAAATTTTAATTAAAGAGAATACATGAACAACCACATTTAATGCACAGCATAGAAAGGTCACAAGTTTAAATCAGCTGACCAATGCTTTAGTGCACTGTCCAGGCATTAGAATTGTATGGCTTCCTGTCCCTTTAACTCAGGCGCAAATAGGTTGGTAATGACAGCTTTAACTTGCCCCATTATATCCAAGTTGAATGTGGCAGTGATTTTATCCTTCCAGTGGCTATGCTTTTTCAAATACTGAAATATGGCACTTCTTTACTGGCTGACCCTGGATTGTGTAAGAAAAGATTTATCTTATAGCACCTATGGGGCACAGTCAATTCATAGACTTGCAATTTTCATGGGCCTTGTCATCCTTTTAAGTTCCTAAGGGCCAAATATGTACACATAAATAGCATAATACTCAAGAAAGCAAGCAAACAATTTAAATGTCTTTTTAGAAGCACTTTTAAAGGTCTAGGAATCTTTTTCAAAAAGACCAATAAAAGGACATAACTAGGTCTTAATCTGTTTTCATAATTAGCATCCGATTAAGATATGTCATCAGCTTTTTTTCAAATGAAGTTAATTAAACTATTAAGATACTGAGTTCAATTATGTCCTTAGCTTCAAATTCAGTCACCAAGTATCAGATATAATGACACTTTAATAAAAAGAACGTCTGCTTTTGCACTGTGGTGTTGGAGAGGACTCTTGAGAGTCCCATGGAGTGCAAGGAGATCCAACCAGTCCATCCTAATTCAGGAAATCAGTCCTGAATATACATTGGAAGGATTGATGCTGAAGTGAAACTCTAACACTTTGGCCACCTGATGTGAAGAGCTGACTCATTCAAAAAGACCTTGGTGCTGGGGAAGACTGAGGACAGGAGGAGAAGGAGATGACAGAGGATGAGATGGTTGGATGGCATCACTGACTCAAAGGACGTGGGCTTGGGTGAACTCCACGAGTTGGTGATGGACAGGGAGGCCTGCTGTGCTGTGATTCATTGGGTCACAGAATCGGACATGACTGAGCGACTGAACTGAACTGACTGAACTGATAGTCTATGTATGGTATCTCAGTTGAAAATGTCTTATGCTTATTGTCTTTTGAAACCAAAAGGAATCGTTTGAGGGCTGGTATTAGAAATAGATCCCTTTTTATGTGCATATAGTATACATGTTGGAGAAGGCAATGATACCCCACTCCAGTATTCTTGCCTGGAAAAGCCCATGGATGGAGGAGCCTGGCAGGCTGCAGTCCCTGGGGCTGCAAGAGTCAGACATGACTGAGCGGCTTCACTCTCTACTTTCATGCATTGGAGAAGGAAATGGCAACCCACTCATGTTCTTGCCTGGAAAATCCCAGGGACGGGGGAGCCTGGTGGGCTGCCGTCTATGGGGTCACACAGAGTTGGACACGACTGAAGCGACTTAGCAGCAGTAGCCACAGCAGTGTACATGTCTAACAACTTCAGGTCAGAGTTCTACAAGAGTAAATCAGCATCAACTAATTTGCTAGGGAGTGACAGGCTGTGAAGATTTTCAAATTTATTTTTCTGGTGGTACATGGTTGCCTAACACGTTATCAGACGGCAAACAAGAAACAGGCATTTCACCTTGATATAAATAAATATACTCTTGAGTTTCAATCTGGCTTCTCTCTCCCTGTTCCAAAGCCCAGACTTCAGCAAGTCATCACACCTCATGGGAACCCACAAAAGTAAGATTTTCCCTGCTGCTCTGAGTGTGAGCCTGCAGGATTATTTCCTTACTAGTTTTCAGGCCTCCATCAGCAGCTGCTGAGTCCAGCTTTCAAGCTTCTCTTTGTGAAGACCAACTGTATGGGCCAGAGAGGGCGCCTGTGAGGAGGCACCCCAGTCATGATACGTGGTGAGGTCTGAGCACAGGTGACCTGAGAACATTCTCAAAACTACAGCTTTCCAGCCCTAACTTAAAGACCGTGAAATATTAAGATGAGTGTAGGAAGAAAACAGAGCAGATACACTAAAGGTGGGGACAATATTGTACATGCAGCTTTATTAATGACTCCTGATGTACAAGGTCATGAAGGCAGAGATGATAATGAGCACACACATGTACAGTTCAGGATGGCTGTCCACAGATGGCTGACTGAGTGCTCAGGAAAGCAAGGCGGACAAGAGGTACTGACTCATTGCTAGCCTCTGTACAGGAGATTCATAAAACCACAGTACAGATCAAGTTCCCTAAATCAACTTGCAGAAGAAATTATCAGTACTAAATACTTGTAGCTAAAAATTTAGAGATTTTTTGTGGCTAACAAACCTTCATAGGTTGAGAGCTCCATTAGATGAAAAAGTCCAAGAAAATCAACATGGCTGCTCACCAGAAGATGCCCACATTTTCTAATAGGTGCAAAACACAATGCACCTGTAATATTAACAGCATTCTTCCCTCTTCAGGCTAGAAGACCATATTATGAATAACTGATAATAAGTCATTAAGACATACTACTGTAAAGGTACTGAAATTCAGTTGGAGCATATCATGGTGGGACTCATGATTCTTCCTTTGGGTCTAAATATCTTGGCTCATCTACCTACTTAAGTATCCATATACAGATTTGCTTTGTGCCTTTACTATATTACTATGAAAATAAATCCCTAAAGTAGAAATTTCTTGAAACACTGAGCAGAAATCCAGAGATCCCTTAAAATTAAACATATACAAAATATACACACATATTCATTTTCAGGGCATATATAAAGCTTAAGTAAAAACAAAATTTTTTTTTCACATATAGAAACTGAAAATGCTGTTTCAGCATAAAATTTATTTTTGTGCTTATTTTACAGAGTTTAGAATACATGAGGCACATTATTCGATGACAGTGAGTATCCTTTTCAGCTTCTGTTTCTTCTTTAAATATAGATGCTGACAGAAAAGATGGATTAGATGCAGTCTACTTTTTCCTCAGTTGGCTCACTTTTTAGAGGATTATAAACCATGAACTGAAACTGAGTAAATGTTGAAAGTTTATTGCAAGCAGCACCTGGGGCCAAGAAGAGAGATCATTGGGTCACAGAATCGGACATGACTGAGCGACTGAACTGAACTGACTGAACTGATAGTCTATGTATGGTATCTCAGTTGAAAATGTCTTATGCTTATTGTCTTTTGAAACCAAAAGGAATCGTTTGAGGGCTGGTATTAGAAATAGATCCCTTTTTATGTGCATATAGTATACATGTTGGAGAAGGCAATGATACCCCACTCCAGTATTCTTGCCTGGAAAAGCCCATGGATGGAGGAGCCTGGCAGGCTGCAGTCCCTGGGGCTGCAAGAGTCAGACATGACTGAGCGGCTTCACTCTCTACTTTCATGCATTGGAGAAGGAAATGGCAACCCACTCATGTTCTTGCCTGGAAAATCCCAGGGACGGGGGAGCCTGGTGGGCTGCCGTCTATGGGGTCACACAGAGTTGGACACGACTGAAGCGACTTAGCAGCAGTAGCCACAGCAGTGTACATGTCTAACAACTTCAGGTCAGAGTTCTACAAGAGTAAATCAGCATCAACTAATTTGCTAGGGAGTGACAGGCTGTGAAGATTTTCAAATTTATTTTTCTGGTGGTACATGGTTGCCTAACACGTTAACAGACGGCAAACAAGAAACAGGCATTTCACCTTGATATAAATAAATATACTCTTGAGTTTCAATCTGGCTTCTCTCTCCCTGTTCCAAAGCCCAGACTTCAGCAAGTCATCACACCTCATGGGAACCCACAAAAGTAAGATTTTCCCTGCTGCTCTGAGTGTGAGCCTGCAGGATTATTTCCTTACTAGTTTTCAGGCCTCCATCAGCAGCTGCTGAGTCCAGCTTTCAAGCTTCTCTTTGTGAAGACCAACTGTATGGGCCAGAGAGGGCGCCTGTGAGGAGGCACCCCAGTCATGATACGTGGTGAGGTCTGAGCACAGGTGACCTGAGAACATTCTCAAAACTACAGCTTTCCAGCCCTAACTTAAAGACCGTGAAATATTAAGATGAGTGTAGGAAGAAAACAGAGCAGATACACTAAAGGTGGGGACAATATTGTACATGCAGCTTTATTAATGACTCCTGATGTACAAGGTCATGAAGGCAGAGATGATAATGAGCACACACATGTACAGTTCAGGATGGCTGTCCACAGATGGCTGACTGAGTGCTCAGGAAAGCAAGGCGGACAAGAGGTACTGACTCATTGCTAGCCTCTGTACAGGAGATTCATAAAACCACAGTACAGATCAAGTTCCCTAAATCAACTTGCAGAAGAAATTATCAGTACTAAATACTTGTAGCTAAAAATTTAGAGATTTTTTGTGGCTAACAAACCTTCATAGGTTGAGAGCTCCATTAGATGAAAAAGTCCAAGAAAATCAACATGGCTGCTCACCAGAAGATGCCCACATTTTCTAATAGGTGCAAAACACAATGCACCTGTAATATTAACAGCATTCTTCCCTCTTCAGGCTAGAAGACCATATTATGAATAACTGATAATAAGTCATTAAGACATACTACTGTAAAGGTACTGAAATTCAGTTGGAGCATATCATGGTGGGACTCATGATTCTTCCTTTGGGTCTAAATATCTTGGCTCATCTACCTACTTAAGTATCCATATACAGATTTGCTTTGTGCCTTTACTATATTACTATGAAAATAAATCCCTAAAGTAGAAATTTCTTGAAACACTGAGCAGAAATCCAGAGATCCCTTAAAATTAAACATATACAAAATATACACACATATTCATTTTCAGGGCATATATAAAGCTTAAGTAAAAACAAAATTTTTTTTTCACATATAGAAACTGAAAATGCTGTTTCAGCATAAAATTTATTTTTGTGCTTATTTTACAGAGTTTAGAATACATGAGGCACATTATTCGATGACAGTGAGTATCCTTTTCAGCTTCTGTTTCTTCTTTAAATATAGATGCTGACAGAAAAGATGGATTAGATGCAGTCTACTTTTTCCTCAGTTGGCTCACTTTTTAGAGGATTATAAACCATGAACTGAAACTGAGTAAATGTTGAAAGTTTATTGCAAGCAGCACCTGGGGCCAAGAAGAGAGAAAAGCCGTTTGGTTAAATGTAGAATGCACGTATTTACAACCAGTACAGACACCGCTTCAGTGGCCACTGTGTACCCGCTGTCCACGCAGGCCATACCAGTGTGAATGTGTCTACCTGAGTACCCATCAGCTGACAGCCCACGAGACCTCATAATAAAGGCTGATGTTTTGCTCCTATACATATGTGGTCATTGCTACCATTATTTTAAAGTTTTCATACCCTTTTAGTAGCAGAAGAAAATTTTCAGGTGCATTTCCTAGTCACTGGGCCATTCCTTGTATCCATCCGTAATCCTCCCCTCCCCAGGCTCCCTGTTCCTTTCTACTCTTCTATGCCCATGGGTGGGGAGGCTAATTTGTCAAGATGGTCTTCTCTGTCAGACAGAGACAGTTCTTCCCCAGCTCAGACACCTGGAGAGCATCCTTTTATTGCCACTACTTTCAGCATAAGGAGCTGGCCAATTTTAAATTCATCTACAATTATATAATTATCATTTTTACATCCTGTTAAATGCAACTTTGAGCTTTCTAAGGTTTATTTCCTAAGAGGGAATCGATGAAACGGACTTATTTTAGACATAAAGCCTTTTCCCCCATAACTTATATTGACTTTTGCATTTTAGTACTTAAAAAAGCGTAAGGAATTCCTCCACCAAGTTTTCAAATACCGAACTGTGGGAAGTAAGAGATCAAAGCACAATAATAAGCAGTCTAACCTAATAAGTTGTATTGATCAGTAGGCCGTGTATCTTCCCCATCTGAAATCTCACTAATGAGGAGCGGCCGTGGTTGATCTTGAAGTGCTTTGAAACTGTGATAGGTTCACATGAAAAGTAAATGAAGCAAACGATATGCCTGAAATACAGTGCAAAAATAATTCTGCTAACGCCTTTAGTTTACTAATTGGTAATACATTTTGTACCTGGGAACCCTGAGATCTAAATGACTGAGGCCTTTAAATAATGAATGGGAAAGAAGCAAGGAAGATCATTTATCCCTAACTACTTCTAACAAATAAAGGCGTTTGACTTGATTAGCCCATCTCTGCATGCACTTGGGCTGAAGCTAAACTTTCCTTTGGAAAGATGTCAAGGCTATAAGTTAAAAATCAAGGACTGGATCTTACCCACTGCCAGTCAACCAAGGAGGGTTTCAGGTGCATTTTTAACCCTTTGGGGGTCTTGACACATCACCAGTGAACATCTACTCAGTAATAGCCCTGGTTTCTGCTGCAGAGGAATAAAATTGCTCACAGCATTTAAAAGTCTCTGTCCTCATCAACATTTGCAGGTCCACACAAACATGATTTCAATTCAACCCACCATAACTTCCGGTCACGTTGGCACATATCACAGCCCCAAAGAATTTGGGAAAATACTTCTGGATTCTTGAGATCACTTTTTCACATGCCATGGTTGGATTTTCTCCTCTTCTCATGTATTCTACAGCTTGATAGCTGATTTAAACAGAGGCAAAACTTTAGTATCACAGAATAAACAAACTCCATTGTTTGGTTACTTGAGGTTCCACATGTAAAACCAACAAAATTGTCACATTAAATACAGTGCAGATAGGTGAACAGAGGCCCCTAACTTCTGTGGCAATATCAACAGAAAAGGAAGTAATCTTGGTACCATTTCTGTCTTTTCAGCTCACCCACCCACTCATTTCAGATAAGAAGTAATGTTTTGGCTTTGGCTGAATAACTGTTATTTAGTAATATCAGCCTAAAGTCAGAAGTACAGAGTATAGTTTCCTTAAATAAGAAACAAGGCTCCTGTCAATGAGGAGAAACACTAGGCATGAACAAAACAGCTAACTGTAAGGGTTATCTTTCGGTCATTAATGGTATGTAGCGACTCCATTTTCTTGTTGTCAGTTTTCATGTTTTCTCAGTGGCCTTACACTCTATTTAAATAGATCCAAAGTATTCTCATCTGTGTAGTGCAGTGAGCGGTATTATTCCATTTCAGAGGACTATGACTGCTTCATTTGAATGATTATGACTGTTAAAGTGATAGTGTGGAGTTGGTAGGCAGGGTTTCTATAAAGTTCTGCCACACACAGGTTCGGGTCACGAGGCACAGACGATTACATTCTATCTTGACATATGGCATTGCCACCCAACTCTCTGGAGTCACAGATGGAGGAGGGGGACACACCTTGGGACGAAGCGCATCAGGATGTCCCCGTCGCCCGTGGCTGCCGCAGCCCCCACCATGTCGTCAGCGTAGGCCCCAGACCCAGGTATCGGTGAGTCTCCTATTCGGTTTGGGAGGGCACAGCATGGTCATTCAGGATGCAGAAAACTCTCTTAGATGTTTCTGCTTAGTCACTGACTATCATTTCAAGTAAATTCTTCATCGAAACACAGACAAGCAAGATTTTCCTTAGTTTTTCCACTTAGGTTTTCACAACCCTGCACTCCTTACAGGGCGATCAGCCAACAGCCTGTCACACGCAGGGGGACCGCACAGATTCAGGGCGCCTGTCCCGACACCACCACCCTGCACTGTCTCATGCGGGATCGCCTCAACAGGTCCCAACCGCTTTTCCTCATCTACAATCTATTCCTGCTTTCCAGCTCACATGCCAGCATTTCAGCAAGCTTTTCCTTGTGTTAATAATAAATCTTCCATGCTTTTCTGTTACTTTGAAATAAAAGTCCAGGAATCCTTAAAGACTGCCTCAAGTCCGGCTCTGGTCTTCCTTCTCTGCCCTTGACAGATATTCAACTCTGCTCTGGCCATCCTAAGCCCTGAACCCGGGCGTGCACTGCTTCGGGTTGGCTTGGGCCGTGGCCTGGACGTTCCCGTTCCCTGGCTCAGGCTCAAGGTCAGTGCCCGGCCTCTCTCTCTGGCCTCCCTGACTATCTTGGCCTAATCTGATCACCCCTGAACTCTGCAGCCCTGGATGAGACCCCTCCTCCTTTGCACTTAGCAGCTACTCATGTATCTTCTTTCACAGTGAACTCAGCTATGAGGGCAGGGCTGTGCTCTTAACGCTCTTCATCCCCCAAGGCACCTAGGACATATTGGCTGATACTCAATACATATTTTCGAGATCTGTTCTTTTAGAATCACTAACCCAGGTATTTTGAATTTTATACCATTTGTAGATGTACCAGCAGCAATATTTCCCATCTTATGGATGACGATCATGCCTAGAAATTCCAAAAAGAATATATCATTGTAGGTATCAACTCTACAGTGTACCTCAAATAAAACCAAATAATTGAGCAATTGGCAATATAAACATCCTCTTCCATTAATTTCAGGTAGAAGACAATAGGATCTTGGGGATTCTGAAAATTACACCAGTGGTATATAATCTGTGTGTTTTAATGATCTGGTTTCATGGCATCATTTTGTAGGTATCCCATTTTCTCACTTCAGACTCAGTGCCTCTTCAATAGTTATGCCAAAGAGAATCACTGCTAGAGACTAATGGAAACTTTCAACATTACTGGAAATGACTGGATAGATCATTTGAATGTGGCAAACATAAAATTATTAAAGAACTAAATATCAAACAAAGATTTAAAAATCATCACGTGAATGATCATCAGATTTTTGTATAAGGTAATTGACCCAAATGTATACAGATGCTATGAAAAGAATGAGTGTGTATACATATGTGTATATGTATGTTTTTTTCCCCTTAATTGGCAGTTAATCAAAATCACCTTCTGGTTCATGAAAAGAATAAAGGAATTTAAAACTACAAGGAAGCAATTAAAAATGGCTGACTATAACCATAAAAACTATAGAGAAGACAAATTACCAATAGTATCATGACTGTAACTGTGTGCTGTATCTTCGTAGGTGACACCATCTCGTTTTAAGATAGTAGGTGGTTTGTAGGGTCCACAGTATTTTGAAGAATCTGGTATAACATTCTGTAAAGAATATTTAAGTTTAATTTTTTTAGAAAGGGTGATTTTAGAAATCAGCAAGTGGTTATGAACAATTACTAAACATTAGCAAGAAACCAAAAGGACATCTGGTAACTGAAAGGTAAGAATTAAAAGCCAAAGGTTAGCTAAGTCTTATGTGAACAGATGGATATAATTTTGCTAAATACCTAGTCGAATCTCAGAATTACCCAATATGGACTAGAGAGCTATAATATCTGGAAGAGATCCCCACTTTTTCTCTGTATATGCCAAGATGTCTCAGTACAATGGCAAATATAAAGATTTTCTTTTTTAGATTAGATATGATTTTTAAGATTAGACTTTGTGGGTTTTTTTTGATTTCTTAAAGAAATCAGATATACAACCTGATTTTTTCAATTTTAGAATCTGTTCCCTGGCAAGGAAGAGTTATTCTGAGATTTAAAGCAAAATCTATTTTAAAACCTTCCAATTTTCAAATTGGAAGCTAGGTTCATGTAAGCATATTCTAAGTTGCACTCTCAGGTTCTTTTATGAATCTGAGAGGCTCAAGAAAATAATCCAAATTCATAAATTCAGCTTGTGGACCTGGATTAGTATTAAACCAAGAAGCCTACAACTCATATCTTATCCATTTGTGCACAGGGTGCCTCCCGTGACCTGGTGTCAAGCAGTGGTCTCTATCAAGAGACTCCCTGGTTACTCAAAGGTAATTAGAATTTGGTGAAGAAGCGGATGAGAGATCAAGGTACTCCAGAGAAGGACTCTGCTGGGAACGAAAAATCGATTTAGGCTAAAGTCCTGGTGGCTCAGACTGTAAAGAATCCACCTGCAAAGCAGGAGACCCAGGTTCAATCATCCCCTACAGTAATTCTGTCTGGAGAACCGCACAGACGAGGAGCCCGGTGGGCTACAATCCATGGGGTCACTAGGAGTCGGACACAACTTAGGATTAACACTTTCTTTGCTTTCCCATTGATTTGCAGACAAATTATCTTTCTAGTAACAGACATCTAATAATATAAATCTTCAAGGTGAATAAGGGCAAAATTTATAGAGTATGCATCACATAGATAAACTGTTAAGAAATATTTTAGATTAATGGTTTCCAAACTTTGGGTTTTTAACACATGGAACCTTTTGCTACAAAGAAACAGAGAAAGCAGTTGCAGTGAGGCAGCCCCTTACCCTGCAGCAGAAACCTTTTAAGTCTGAAGCCACTGCCAGGGGCCAGGAGCTCCCCAAAGGGGATGTGGATCGGATGCAGCTAGGGAGCTTTCGAGACCGTCTGTGCCCAGAGCTGGCTTCAATCGCTGGTTCCAACGAGCAACCAGGGTTGCTAACTCACACTGCAGGCAACAGGCGGATGACCGAAAGCAGGACTATCACTCAATATTTTCAAATAACTTTAAAAAATCATGCATACATACCTTCCAGTAATTTGGCTGGCAATTCCGAGCAAGCCAGTCTGAATGAAGAGCCTGAGAAACGTTGGTGGATAAATCCTCATTGATAAAGCCCATGCTTTCAGCAAACTTAGTGGCTGGAGATTGGGAACAAAAGTGTAAATGAGTTAAGTGTCTTCTTTTAAATAAAACGTATGTATAGGAAGTGCTGTGGGTCAGCCATCTCCTTTGTGGAGTACGAGGTGGGAAACACAGACGGCCCAGGGAGTATTCAGACTCAAGGAGTGCTGTGGGCATCGGTTTCCAGGTCTCCACTTCCCTACACCCTTCCTGACGCTCATCTACTGACACCCTAGTGTTGTGTGTGAGGACAGTTCTCCTTTCCCTCCAGATCTTGCCCCTTCTGCTCTACAAAAGGAAAGAGATACCCTGCAACAACATGACTCTGTGGCTCTAACCGGGGTACAGTGCCTGGCATATAAAGAAATGCTGAGACACCCAATAAAGGCACCACTGATTCCACGAAAGAGTAACAGCTCCTGGCTTTGTCGGGAAGCTTTTCATTCTGAATGTCAACAAAACTGAAGGATGCTTCCTGGAGTTGTTCACTACATCATTAAATGATGTAGCAAATGTGATTTTTGACTACAGATCAGAGTATGATTTTTAGTATATACCTAGGAAGGTGTTCAAGGAAGTACCACTGTTGTAGCAAAACTCCTCCTGTTCCCACCTTCTGTCATCGTATGTCTCTCAGGTCTTATACCCATAAAAACCTAACACAAGAAGGGAAATGATGCTGAATCCTTGCTCCCCTCCAGTAACTACTCATTTATTGATAATAAACTGATGTCTAAAATATCCTCCGTTAAAGACAAAGAAAGTATGATTTAGAAGTTAAGGAACTTATCCGAAGTTAAACAGATGTTATGTGAAACAGCTGGACTTTGAATTTAGGTCTGCTTTTATGCACTTTTTTATACTGAGCCCTTTTTTCAGAGTGAAGACTAGAGCCAAAAGGCAGCATAGTGGAGGACGGATGAAACGCACCTGCCTCTCCTGCTAACAGCGTGTGCGTCGTGTGTTCCAGGACCTTGCGCGCCACGCCAATGGCGTTTTTAATTCGTCTAAGATCTCCTACTGCTCCCACGTTCATGGTAGTGCTGCCAGAAACAAGCACGGTAAGTTTAATTCAGGTATTTCTATATGTTCAAAAGTTTTTTACTTCAACCTATAGTGTTTTGTAGGATTAAACTCCATCGTCTTACCATAGAAGTGACAACACATTCACAAAGTTCATACAAATTCCCACATTCAGATATTTAAGGGGAAAAAAAAAACAGAAATCAATTAGCCATGTACTCCCACAGCACTGGCCTCAGTTTCCCACTGCTCTGGCTTTTGAAACGGCCGTTAAGGCTTCAGGTCAGGGAAACCACAGGGTTTGCGGCTGGCAGGTAGACAATGGTTTCCGGGTACACGTTTTTGTACTTTAATGTTCTCTCTATTCTAAGGAGACCTACCTACCTCCATGTGATATTTCTATTATGATAACGATTTTTCCTTTAAAAAAAATCTTAAATTGAGGTGTAGTTAATTTACAATGTTGTGTTAGTTTCAGGTGTACAGCAAAGTGATTTGGATTCTTTTCTATTATAGGTTATTACAAGATATTGAGTATAGGTTATATCAAAATATATCAAACCTTATACATTGTGGGGAGGGATAAACTGGAAGATTGAGACTGACACATATACACTACTGTATATAAAACAAACAGCAAGGACCTACTGTATAGCACAGGGAACTCTACTGGATAGTCAGCAATGGCCTAAATGGGAAAAGACAAAGTGTGTAACTGATTCGCTCTGCGGCACACCTGAAACTAACACTACATTGCACATCAACTACACTCCAATAAAAGTTAAAAAAAGAAAAACCACCGTATGTATTTGTGCATCTTGCTCTGGGTATAAGGCTGCTGCTGCTGCTAAATCGCTTCAGTCGTGTCCAACTCTGTGCGACCCCATAGACGGCAGCCCATCAGGCTCCTCCGTCCATGGGAGTTTCCAGGCAGGAGTACTGGAGTAGGGTGCCAGGGTCTTCTCCCGGGTATAAGACTAACCAACTGCAAATGTAACTCAACCTGCAGCAGAGCCGCGGAGAGAAGCACGGCTCTGTGTGCAGGGCGTCCCTACCCGTCCATGATCATGGCGTCCAGCGTGGTCTCCGCTGACTCGTCCGGGCTGCCCCCGAAGCCCACGCTGCCGTCACACTGCTGCTGCTCACAGGTCGCGCAGCCGCTCTCAACCGCGTCCAGGGCTGAACCTCCGGCTGCCAACGTCTTCCACGCTGGGAATCAAATCCCAATAGTGGTTGTATAGATACTGATTTCCTTTTCCGTGCCAAAGGCAACAGACCAAAAATTGCACATTTACTCCAGTTAAGTTGAAATTTTCGTTTATCAAATGCTACAAAGAAGTCAGAACGATATAGACAGAATTATGTAAGACAGGTACTTACCGTGAAGAATCCAAAGGCTTCGGCTATTAATGCAAAGTGAGGGTTTTTTCACAATTTATTAGTACCCATTTTTACTGTGAGTGTGAAAAAAGAATGCTTCTGTAATTCTGGGCCGTGTGACCCTGATCTAATAACTTGACCTCTCTGCATCTGTATCCTGCTATTTAAAATGGGGATACTAATTACACAATACCTGAATTAATCCACCTGAGCCCATACTGGAATTATCTGCTGTTATGGTACTGTTATGGGACACTTGCTGTGACAGAGGCTACTTCAGTAGGTATATTTTTATTTAAAGTATTAGGTATATTTCAAATAATCTGATGATGTAGAAAAAAAATCTTATGATGCTATATCATGAATTTTCAATTTGCCTTTTAGTAGCTTCAGTTGTAAACTGGAGAGAAACACCATATCAAATACTTATTTTGGTTCCAGTGGTCATGCTTTTAACACTAAACTATGTTCTCCAGAGGCCCACACATAGAAAAGGAGAGGAAGAAAAAAGGTCTTCAGTAGTCAGTTTCTTTACTAATGAAAACAGAATTCCTTGACGGGTTGGTGCTACTATTTGTAAATAATTTAAGTATTACTACTGAAAGAACAGGCTTCAAAGTACATTTAGAGAAGTTTCCCCCTTGAATTCAGGCAAGATAGAGAACTGTTTCCTGCCTGGGGCCCTGAACTTTCTTTTCTGTCTCCTTGTAGCTAGCAATTTCTTGTAGCCTGTTCACGCATTCTCTGAATCATATGCACTACCTGTAACATACAAACTTAAGGCCATCAAATGCTAAAGCCAGTTCAGCACCAGAAAATTCTATTAGTAGTCTCAAATGGGGGACAGGAGTAGTAGAAGAAACTCTTGGGGTAGTACGAGTTGAAATGAATGGAACACAATAAGAAAATGATAGAACCATGATATGTACAGGATGTTACCAGAGCACATAAGACAAGCACCTGACTCAGACTGGGTCTGAGGGTGCTAAATGAGGGACAGCTTCCTAGAGGTGATATCTTAAGTCATTCTCAGTCCCAGCTGGCTGCAAATCAACATCACTTAAGCAGCTTGGAAAAAAAAAAAAGTCTTGTTCAAACAGTGGAATGAAAACCTCAGCAGTGGGGCCCAGGCATGTGTATTTTTTGAGAAGTTCTGAGGCAATTGCACTCATTTCACACGGTAGTAAAGTTAACGCTTAAAATTCTCTAAGCCAGGCTTCAGCAATACATGAATCGTGAACTTCCAGATGTTCAAGCTGGTTTTAGAAAAGGCAGAGGAACAAGAGATCAAATTGCCAACATCATCTGGATCATCGAGAAAGCAAGAGAGTTGCAGAAAAATATCTATTTCTGCTTTATTGACTATGCCAAAGCCTTTGACTGTGTGGATCACAATAAACTGTGGAAAATTCTGAAAGAGATGGGAATACCAGACCGCCTGACCTGCCTCTTGAAAAACCTGTATGCAGGTCAGGAAGTAACAGAACTGAACATGGAACAACAGACTGGTTCCAAATAGGAAAAGGAGTATGTCAAGGCTGTACACTGTCACCCTGCTTATTTAACTTATATGCAGAGTACATCATGAGAAACGCTAGACTGGAAGAAGCACAAGCTGGAATCAAGACTGCCAGGAGAAATATTAATAACCTCAGATATGCAGATGATACCACCCTTACGGCAAAAAGTGAAGAAGAACTAAAGAGCCTCTTGATGAAAGTGAAAGAGGAGAGTGAAAAAGTTGGCTTAAAGCTCAACATTTAGAAAACTAAGATCATGGCATCCAGTCCCATCACTTCATGGCAAATAGATGGGGAAACAGTAGCTGACTTTATTTTTCTAGGCTCCGAAATCACTGCAGATGGTGACTGCAGCCATGAAATTAAAAGATGCTTATTCCTTGGAAGGAAAGTTATGACCAATCTAGACAGCATATTCAAAAGCAGAGACATTACTTTGCCAACAAAGGTCCCTCTAGTCAAGGCTATGGTTTTTCCTGTGGTCATGTATGGATGTGAGAGTTGGACTGTGAAGAAGGCTGAGCCCTGAAGAATTGATGGTTTTAAACTGTGGTGTTGGAGAAGACTCTTGAGAGTCCCTTGGACTGCAAGGAGATCTAAGCAGTCCATCCTAAAGGAGATCAGTCCTGGGTGTTCACTGGAAGGACTGATGAAGCTGAAACTCCAGTACTTTGGCCACCTGATGGGAAGGGCTGAGTCATTTGAAAAGACCCTGATGCTGGAAACACTGAAGAGAGAAGGGGACAACAGAGGATTAGATGGTTGGATGGCATCACCTACTTGATGGACATGGGTTTGGTTAGACTCGGGAGTTGGTAATGGACAGGGAGGCCTGGCCTGCTGCGGTTCATGGGGTCGCAGAGTCAGACACGACTGAGCGACTGAACTGAACTGAGGATGATGATAATGTATAACCAAGACTGGAACCCCGTATTTCTGATGACAAATACGGCATGTCAGCATGTAGCACAGATAACAAAGGTGAATAGATGATGCTTTATTTGGGAACTTGGTCGTTTGCCAAGCTTAAGTAGAGAGTTACTGCAGATACCTCAGGGGTTAGAAAGCAGAGGTGCTGAGGCAGACAAGAGACACAAGCCCAGAAAAGACAATAAAAAGCAAAAGAAGGTGCAAGGGCCCCTGAAGTCTGAGCCGAGGCCATAAGTGCCGTAGGTCAGGGTGGAAAATAGTGACCGGCATCCGAACAGGACTCACCCCGCCGCTGAGGACCTAAAATGCAGCTGTGGCGGGGAGGAGGTTGCGGCGCGGGAGACGCCGCGGCGCGGGAGGTGCGGGAGAGGCCGGAGGGGCGGATGCGGAAGGTCGGCCGGCTGCCGGCTCCCGGCCCCCGCCCCCGGCCCCGGGTCAGCAGCGGCCCGCCCGCCCCGCCAGCTCGCGCAACGCAGCCCCCGGCTTGGCCCCGCACCTGCCATGGTTGCATTCCTGAAAGGCCAAGTGTTGAGGATCAAGGGCAGCTGGCCGAAGCTGCGCGCCGGGGCTGGGCCGAGCAGCAATAGCAGCAACGGCAGGAGGAGGCCCGGCTTTCGCGCCATAGCTGCGCGCCCAGACCGCCGCCAGAAGTCACGGAACCCGGAACTCGTGGTCCCGGCGCCCCGCCCATCGTCTCGCCCCGCCCATTCCCTTGGGCCTAGGGCCCAGATCCTCAATTCTCGCGAGACGTGGTTTCCGGCCCCCTGGGAGTTGTTAGGGCACCACGGTGTTGGTGGTTGGTGCTAGCGTCCTTCTGAGGTCTTATTTTTCTTTTTGTAAACTATTCTACCAAAAATTAATATGAAATTATTCGGCTTTGTCGTACACGAACCTGGGGACTCTTAAGTTTGATTTCGTTAGTCGAAGTTGGTCAATTTGTGAAATTTACAGTGTGCTCCGTGCGGTTCCTTGACGCAGATACGGGGATGGTTTTTGAGTTTTAGGTGAGCCGTGCTCGCCTATAAACCAGGTTTATTTTAGATTTCTCCCACCCTACCTGCAGTCGTCTCTCCGCTGCAGTTTTTGTAGGACGTCCTCTGGTTATAAATCCCTGAGCTGAAAGAAATGGGAGAAACTGGAGAAGCGGAAATTAACAACTGCCTACACAGCTCGCTGAGTTGTGCTTTGTTGTACCTCTAGGGCGAGAAGCTTACCTCTATTCATTTCTGAGTGTGTTTTACTTGTGCCTGGCAACATTAAGTGCTTAATAAATGTTTTAATACAAGCAGGATGGAGACTTTACCTTGTTGAAAGATGAACTGAAGCGCATTAAAGATTCTGGGAACTATTTCTAAGTAGACCTACCGTAAAACATTCTCGTTGAGTGTTCATTTAAAACCTTTTATTTATGTGTATCTAATTTACGTGTTCTTAACAATTAGATTTGCTTTTGGAAATTTCATGAAACATTAAACAGCTAATCATTTTAAGTTATGTTTCTTGCTGACAAATTCTGCAACTGAGGGAAGGAGCTTCTTTGACTTTGTAAACCGAGGTAGAATTAAAAATACTCTGTTTAATGCTAATAGCTTCAAAGATTGACCCTTTTTAATTAAGTAAACAAATTAGGTTTTATTTATGAAGATTATCCTAGTTCACATGACCTTTAAAAACAGGTTAGTTTCTATATTTCTGTGAGTATATTTTATTTAGTTTGCCTTTAAACCAATTAAAATAGAGCTCTTTACAAATTAATAGTGCCAATACTACTGGGAAGCCTAAAAAATCATATGACTATAACACACATAGATACTATAAATGTACAGACGGATGCAAACAGTTTTTATAGCTTTTTTAAAATTTTAAGCATCAGATGGGTATGATAATGCAAAACTCACTAGCTTATAAAAGATCATTGTGTTTCTGGCAGATGGAACAAATTAAGGTTACCTCTTCAGATAGCTTTTTACTAATATTTATGAAAGAGACTTAAGATTTTTTCATAGGCCTGGATTGCAAAATAGCCTTTTCTCTCTCTGTCTCTCTCTCCTTCTGATAAGAATTACCTTGGTTTCTAGAGAAGACCAAGTGGAACAGTTACATCTCAAAAGACAGTGAAAGAGTGCAAGTTCTATCATGAAGGACACCTGTTTGTAAGTCCAAATAATTTATGAAATCTGAAAACATTTTGAGATGAATTGGGGAGATTTGGGGGTTGGTTAAAAAAGGAAAAAGGAAAAAATGCAAAGGAATGAGTGTGCTGTGAATTGTTTCTAGAGTCACATTTCTGTTCTTGTAAAGACTCTATCTGTAATACAAGTAAAATGTTTTTAATTCCTCAAATAATTGGACTGAAACCTGAATATTAAGAGACTGACTCAACTATCCAACCACTTATCCTCAATTTGTTTCTTTATGCCAGGGAAAAGATCTTCCACTAAGGTAAAAATCAGAAGATTTATTGTTTCAGATTTAGAGTTCTGTGTCTTTGGAATGTTTTAGTATATCCTTCCACAAAGGCTTCCTAATGCGTTTCTTTCCTTCTGGGTACATAGTTTTATTTTTAGAGGACAAAAGCTAAAAAAACCATTGCTCTCAGCCTTTTAAAAATCAGCTTCCAATTTGACCAACTTCTGATAATAGAACTACTTTAATATAAGTTTTAAAAAATTCTCTCAAATATTTTGTCAGGTTTCAGCTGGAACAGACAATAAATATTCCAGACTGTATTAAACAACCCTGTGGATGCAAGGTCTTCTCTTGTGTCTCAGCTGGTAAAGAATCTGCTTGCAATGTGGAAGACCTGGGTTCGATCCCTGGTTTGGGAAGATCTGGAGAAGGGAAAGGCTACCCACTCCAGTATTCCGGCCTGGAGAATTCTGTAGACTGTATAGTCCATGGGGTTGCAGAGAGAGTTGGACATGACTGAGCCAGTTTCACTGGATGCAAGGGGCATTTCCCCAAGAGGGTACAAAAGATTCCACTCCCCCAAGATCTGGCATCATCCACAAAACAGGCAAAGCAAAGACTCAAAGTTCTCCCAAGATCTGGCAGTCTCAGTGGGTTGCAACCCACGTGTCTTCCAGGCTATATTTGTAGACTCCTAACCTGAGAACTGTCAAGCCAAGTTCTCAGTTCACAAATGA
>SJYC01091783.1:0-13298 GCA_006408675.1 Madoqua kirkii | reverse complement strand
TGCCGCTTTCAGAGGTTTCGCTAATACTGTTGACGCTGCTAGAGAAGGCGGGATCGGTGGGGCTGTTGAACATGTCGCTTCTCATATTCCCGGTGTGAACAATCTTGTCAATGCCGCTAAATCGGGCAATATGCTTAATTATGTTGCCGCCAGTACGGTCTTCGGTTCTCATTCAGACAGAGCTACTCGTTATCTCACTGACGACACTCCTGAAATGCGTCCAGTCCCTAAAACTCAAAACGAGAATCCTAATTCGCCGGAAAGTATTTATGAACGTCTTAATAATGGAAAGGAGTTAATCTAAATGCCTGATAAAGACTTTCAGGAAAATCCTTATTTAGCCGCAAGAAAAGAATACGGCGATCGTTACGGTTCGGCTGTCAAGGACGCGGCTCGATGGCGGCAAATTTCAATCTTCATGGTCATGTTATGTCTCGCATTCGGTGCAACTATGATGTGGCTTGCAAGTCAAAATAAAGTCATTCCCTATATCGTGCAAGTCGATAAACAGGGTTACGCAGTTGCAATTAAATCTGCTAGGGAAGGCTCTATAGCTGATACAAGGGTTATCGTTGCTGCTCTCGGCGGCTTCTTTGTCAATTTCAAAACCGTTATCACTGATGTGTCTTCACAGCGGCGTATGGTCAACGACGTTTATTCGTATCTCGCTAAAAATAGTCCTGCTGAAACTACCGTGTCGCAATATTACAAGGAACACAATCCATTTGTTGCCACACAGGATAAACGCGAATATACGGTTCAGGTTGAAATTCGTTCTATCGTTCGTTCAGGCAGTGATGATAAATCTTGGCAAGTCCTTTGGTCGGAAGAAAAAATAGATCAGGGCGCAATTATCGAACGTACTGACTGGCGCGCTATTGTCTCCGTTGCTATTTCGCCTGTCCGTGAACTTGAGGAAGTTCTCAAAAATCCGCTCGGAATTTTCATCACTGAGATAAACATGGCTCAGGATATTCAAATCGCTAATCCGCAATCTTAAGAGGTGTCTTATTATGCGCAAAAAATTTCTTACGATTCTGTTATTTCTTATGTACTCCAGTTCTGCTCTTGCCGCTACTCCCGGTTATAACAGGGAAACAGGCGAGATTATTCTTCCGTCGGAAGTTCCGTTATACGAGAATCCTTCTCCTGCGCCTTCGCAAAATGACATGGCGGAAATTCAGGCCGCTGAAGCTCAATACAAAGCGTTACAGGAAGCCGCTGAAGAAATTGCCCGCATTCAGCTCTGGGAGAAAATGGACAGGGAAATAAAGCTCCGCCGTTATGACAAACTTGTCTTCGAGATGAGAAAAAATTTTGATGAAGCAAAAGCCGCTACTAATCCTTTCATTGGTGAACAGGGCTATGTCATTTATCCTTATGGCGAGGTTATTCCGATTATCACCTGTCGTCCTATGAGAATGACAGACGTTGCTCTCGAACCCGGCGAATCTATTATGGGCATTCATGCTGGCGATACTGTCCGCTGGATGTTCGCTCCGTCCCAGTCCATGAAAAACGGTCTTTCCGTTTCTCATATCGTAGTTAAGCCATCACAGCCCGGCATTTCAACGAATTTGCTCGTTCACACTGACAAGCGGACTTATAACCTCGACTTCACTGCTACCGAAAATTCACAGTATATTCGCGGAGTCGCGTTCTCTTATCAGATGAACGATTTAACTTCGATTTTCGTTAAAAGTCAGCAGAACGCTTCGGGCAAAAAGGCTTTGGAGGACGAATTACAGTTAGGAACGGACGGCGTTGATTTCGACACTCTCTATACACGCTATACGATTATCGATAAGATACTTATAATCTTGACTTCACCGCTACTGAAAATTCACAGTATATTCGCGGCGTTGCTTTCTCTTATCAAATGAATGATTTGACTTCAATTTTCGTTAAAAGTCAGCAGAACGCTTCGGGCAAAAAAGCTCTGGAAGACGAATTACAACTCGGAACAGACGGCGTTGACTTCGATACTCTTTATACCCGTTACACAATCATCGACAAGAATAGAGTTGACTGGAAGCCTGACGCTGTTTTTGACGACGGCAACAAAACTTATATCCGTATGCCTCTGAGATTCAGCGAAACTCCGGCCTTCTATATTTATCTTGACAAGAAAGAAACACTCTCAAATTATCGCGTCAAAGGCCGTTACTACATCGTAGATCGCTTATTCGACAGAGCCTATCTCAAAATCGGGACTAAGAGAGTTGCTATCGTTCGTGATGAGAAACTAACTGACACTAACATTCGAGAAAGCAGAACTGAAAGGCGGGGCAAATAATGAGTTCGGACAGTCCTGACCGCTTTGAACCTTCTGCACAGCAAAAAGCTAAACAGGGTAAATCGGCCTCAAAACGAATCGCCCTGTTCGTATTCATAGGCGCGGGCATTATTTTCACTCTCGTCGCTATGTCGATTCTTAATTCCGGCGGGGGTGTCAACGGAAGTAATGCTCCTGTTAATTTATTCGAGGCTTCAAGAGGTGCGCAATCTATCTCGCTTCCACGCCCTAAACCGCCTGAGCCTGAACCTGTACAGCTTCCAGAGCCTGCTCCTGCTCCCAAGCCGCAACAAGTCCGTCCGGCTTATGTCCCTGTGCCAAGAGTTTCTGACATGAGAAAACAAACTCAAGTTCAAAGACTTTTAGCCGCTAATGCTCCTACTACTATTCAGGCTTTCAGGGAACAAACGCAGAACGGCACTCCTCAAAGCGGGAATAACGCCGATACTCTTGCTGAAGTTTCAAGACTGCTGTCAAATGCCAATGTTAATACAGCAACTCCAACTATGGACGGAATGCCTTTCATGCCTCAAGGGAGCAATAATCAGCCTGACCCTAACGGCTGGAACAGAAAGGACGCTTTCACTAAGCAGGGTTTACCTGAAGAATACTCAAAATATACTGTGGTTTCTCCTCGCAGTCCTTTTGAGCTTAAATCGGGGACTTTGTTGCCATGTGTCTTAATCTCCGGCCTTAATTCCGATTTGCCCGGCAACATGATTGCTCAAGTCTCTGAAAATGTGTGGGACACTGCTACGGGACTTTACTTGTTAATTCCTCGCGGCTCAAGAATTATCGGCACTTACGATAATCAGATTTCTTACGGTCAAAGCCGTGTCCTCGTTATGTGGAGCAGGTTAATTTTTCCTGATGGCTCAAGCCTCGTACTGGATAACTTAAAGGGCGCGGATCAGTCTGGCTATTCAGGATTCAAGGGTGCTGTCAATCGTCATTGGGGCTCTATTATTTCGTCCGCATTATTCGTTTCCTTGCTCGGTGCTGGGGTTGAACTTGCCGCTCCTACTGACAACGGTAATCGAGACACTGACGATCCCCGCTCTATTCTTGCTGAAAATGCTGCCTCTGCTGTCGCTGAAGCTATCGCTCAAATTATCCAGCGTGAAGCCAACCGTCAGCCGACAATCAAAATTAAACCCGGATACAGATTCATGATTTTCGTTCAGCATGACATCATTTTTCCTCGTATCTGGCGTAAATAATGAAAGGAGTTAAAATCATGCGCTTATTCATAGCTGAAAAACCTAGTCTCGCTCGTTCCATTGCCGCTGTTTTATCGAAGCCACAGGAAAATAATAAACTTTACATAAAGGCAGGTGATGATATTGTTGCTTGGGTGGCTGGCCATTTACTCGAACAAGCTATGCCCGAAAGTTACGACGAAAAATATAAACACTGGAATGTTGCTGACCTCCCGATTTTTCCTGAAGTCTGGAAAATGCTCGTCAAGAAAGAAAGCAAAGATTTATTCGACAATATCAAAAAATTGCTGAAGCAAGCTGATATTGTAGTAAACGCTGGGGACTGCGACAGGGAAGGACAGCTCTTAATTGATGAAATTCTTGAATACTGCAATTACAAAGGAGAAGTCCTGCGTATTCTCATCAGCGACACTAATCCTGAAGCCGTCAAGAAGGCTCTCGACAATCTCAAACCTAACGTAAATTTTCATGGCGATCGTGATGCCGCTCTTGCCAGAAGTCGTGCTGACTGGTTACATGGTATGAACTTGACCCGTCTTTACACTAAAATGGCTGAACGTAACGGTTACAGAGGCAACCCGCTTAGAATCGGAAGAGTCAAGACTCCCGTTACGGCTCTGGTCGTAAGGCGTGATGAAGTCATTGAATCTTTCGTGCCCAAGCCCTTCTGGGTGATCAAGGCTGAGATTTCTGTCGCAAACGGAACTTTCAAAGCTACTTGGAAACCTAAAGATGAGCAGGAAGGTCTTGATGAAGAGAAAAGACTCGTCGATAAATCCGTCGGCGATTCTCTTGTCAGTCGATTAACAGGAAAGCCTGCTACTATCACGAAATACGATAGCAAAAAGCAGTCCTCAAAGCCTCCTGTCGGATTCTCACTCCCGAAACTTCAGATGATTGCCTCGAAAAAATATGATTTGTCGCCCTCGAAGACTCTTGAAATTTGTCAAAAACTCTACGAACAGGGAATTTTGACTTATCCGCGCTCCGACTGTGAATTTCTGCCTGAAGCTCATCAGAACGAAGCCGAAAAAGTTTTTGCTGTCATTGAAAATTTATCTTCTTTCAAAGTTCCTGAAACTGTCGATAAAGGTCGCAAAACTCCTGTCTTCAATTCTAAAAAAGTTGAGGAACATCACGCAATCATCCCTTCAGCTTCCTGTAAGATTTCAAAGACTCTTGAAGGGAACGAGGCTCTAATATTTGAACTCGTCGCAAAGCGTTACATTTCGTTCTTCATGCCGGATTACGAATATTTACAGATCAACATAGAAGCTGACATTGACGGCGAATTATTCTCTGCTTCAGGTCGGCAGATTCTCAATGAAGGCTGGAAGTCCATCGAAAAAGATTTGCAGGACAAGGACGAGGAAAAAGATTCTGATGACGAAAATGATTCTGCTCCATTGTCTGAAACTTCACAGGGCGAGAACGGCTCGTGCAAGAATGTCAATTTGTTGGAAAAGAAAACTAAAGCCCCTTCACGCTTCACAGAAGCCTCACTGCTCAAAGCTATGAATGAAGTCTATCGCTATGTTAAGGACTCTGAAGTCAAGAAAATTCTCAAGGAAACTGACGGCATCGGTACTGCCGCAACACAAGCAGGAATTATTCAGGAACTTATCGACAGCGGTATGTTAATCAAGAAAGGCAAATATTTAATCTCCTCCACTGCCGCAAGAAATCTCATTCACGCTCTCCCTGAAAACATCACTCTTCCTGATCTGACAGCCATATGGGAAAACTACTTCAGGAAAGTTAAGGATTCTGCAATGTCAATCAATGAGGTCATAAACTACATGAAGGACACAATTAAAGAAATTATTTCTTTTGCACAACCTATCTCCGTTCAGAGTCTCGACAACGGAACAACGAAAAAATCCGACAGCAAGAAATCCGTGAAGAAAAGCAACGTCAAGTGCCCTCGCTGTGGTGCTTTCATGATTCTACGCAACGGCAAAAATGGCCCGTTCTGGGGATGCTCTAATTATCCTGAGTGCAAGATGACCGCCAATGACAAGGATGCAAACCTGTCTTCAAGAAGTGAGATTCGACATGTGTAAAAGAATTCAACGGCGGAATGCTTTAATCGTAATCCTTATAGGTTCTGTTCTCGGAGCTTTCATTTGTTCGGGCTGCTTCATTCTAAACACTACATCTTCAGTTCCTCGCGGACTATGGCTCAAACTTGACTGTCTGCCGAAAAAAGGAGATTTCGTTCAAGTCCCGGTTGACGCCTTCAGCTCTACTGAATGGGTACCGCCTGAATACTTCCGAAAAAATATGTGGGGCAATCGCAAGCCTTTCATTAAGATTGTTGCAGGACTTCATGGCGATTTTATCGAACAAGGCGATAACGGTCTCATTCTCATTAACGGCATTCAGTTCCCTGACAGTGCCCCGCTTTCTCATGATAGAGCTGGAAGATTCTTGAAGGCTTCTGCGCTTCCTATTACCCTTACGTCTGATGAAGTCTGGCTGTTAAGTGATTCGCCTTTCGGTTTCGATTCGAGGTACTTGGGAGCGGCTAAACTCTCAAAATGTTATAAGGCAGTCCCTCTGCTCACGTTTTAATCATGCCTATTTTAAGAGTATTCCCGCATAAAACTAAGGCTACTCCTGAAGATGAGTACGTCGCTATCGGCAGTCCCGGCCTATTCGTCCCTGATGATATTTCAGAAATCCATATTTCTGTTACATTCACATGGGATTTGAAGGAAGCTGAAGCTCTGGCTGAACAATGGTCGCGTTATGGCAATGTTAAGATTGGCGGGCCTGCTACGGGTATGCGAGGGGAAAATTTTACGCCCGGCCTTTATCTCAAACACGGTTACACTATCACTTCTCGCGGCTGTCATAATAACTGCTGGTTCTGCTCTGTTCCTAAACGAGAAGGTAATTTGCGGGAACTTCCTATTACCGACGGATGGAACATATTGGACGATAATTTATTATGTTGTTCAGAGAAACATATTCGTGCAGTCTTTGATATGCTCAAACACCAAAAACAAAAGCCGGAATTTACGGGCGGTATTGAGGCTAAACTCTCAAATCGTGGCATATTGACTTGTTCAAGCAGGTCAAACCTAAACAGATTTTCTTCGCTTACGATACTCCTGATGATTTACCTCCTCTCGAACAGGCCGCCAAACTTTTCAGAGAAGCAGAATATGGCAACAGAAATATTCTGCGCTGTTATGTCCTCATCGGTTATCCAGGCGACTCCTTCGACTTTGCTACTAAACGACTGGAGACCGTCAAAAATCTCGGATTCTGTCCTATGGCCATGCTCTACAGGAGTTTCAAGGGAGAAACAACACACGACTGGCGAAAATTTCAACGTTCGTGGGCGAGGCCGGGTGCAATTTATGCTAAAAACTGGCGTAATCCCTTGTTACGTTAAAAAAATGGGGCTACAAAAATCTCATAAATTGAATATATTTCCTGTCATCTTCTGAGGAAAAGCGATCTGCAAACTCCTTAAAATTTTCTCCTGCATAAAAATCTTTTAGCTTTGGAGTATCTTCACAATCAAGATATATGACTCCACCTCCTATTCTTCTTTGGATGTCCAAAAGTACGTCATTCACTAATTTCATCATTTGCTTTCCGCTTATACGCTCGTCTGCCTTTATCGCATAATTTTTCCCTAACTGTGCTAAAAGGAAAGCAGATACAACATAATTCCCTGTATCTCTATCGAGACGCGAATACCTTGCAAGTTTCTTCTGAAATGTTTTGCTTAATCCCTCACTACTTAATATGACCGATTTATGCGTCAGAGTGAAATATCCCAAAATCTCGCCGCTGTCAGAATCAAGTATCAAATAAGTAATTGATAACTTCTGCTTTGCAAAATCAATCGCCTTTTCTCGGATAAATTCTTCGATCTCTGAATTTTTTTCACTAACAAACTTTGAGAGAACATTTTTCAAAACTTCTTCTCCAAAATTCTCGATTTCATCCAAGATATTGATTATCTTAGTTTGCATCCTGTTTTCTCCGCCAAAGCTCGTGTAATCTCTTTAATTCCTCTTGACTGAGCATTACTTCTGATAAAGGAGTTCGAGAGACTATGTAAGGATCAGCTTCAGACGCTTCTAACGCATTCACAAAAGCCTCAACCTGTTTCGGATCGTTGAGTATCACGTTATGAAAAATACTTGATGTTGCCATTACGCTCCTCCTACCTTATAAATCTTTATTAAATTCTTCCATCATTGTCTTAAATTCTCGGTACTTGTCAAGATTTCGCTCTAAATCCCGACGGATTAAATTATTTATATATGCTGTTATATTCCCCCTGAAAAAATATGAGCCGAACTCTACTCCCTCATACAATTCGACGGGGATAGCAAGCGATATTTTATGAACTTCCCCCTTTGACGGACGACCACTTTTGTTCTTTGACTCCCTTGAAGGTTCTGGAGCTGCTTCGCCTCGAAATTCCGCAACACTCTGCGCCGCTTTGTTCGTGTATATTCCTTTAGCCATTGGATAGTTCCTCCATGATTTCGTCTACAAAATTTTTATAATCCTGCGCTGTAGTACTGCCGGGCGCATATTCATTTAACGGCACATAATATTCTGTCAGAGCTTCTGTACATGATACGCTCTCTCGAATTTTCGTCTTGAAACACTTTGTTCCTAATTTTTCTGCAAGAGTTGCCGCAAGTTCTCCCATCCTTCTGGATTTTCGGGTACGTTCTTTGGCCTTAACCGTCAGAATGCCCATAACTTTCAATTTTTCATTATTGTCCCGTGCAAGTTCAAGGGCTTCCGCAAAATCCATTAGTCCGTCCAATGACCACCCGGATTCTTCTACGGGAATTATCACGTAATCTGCCGTCGCCAATACATTCTTCAAAGCTACTCCAATCGCTGGAGGCGTATCAATAATAACGAAATCATATTGACCATCAACGGATTTTAATGAGCGTTTCAGGTGCGTGAATCTTCGTTCATCTACTTTTACCATATTTTCAGCGTCAGAGAGCAATTTATCAGAAGCAATTATGTCGCCCTTTGGAGTGTGCTGAACACAATCAACTGCCGGTTCATCTCCGCAAAATATATCCAACACTGTTGCTTGTCCGTCTGTAAGAGCTTCATAAAATTTCGTAGTGTTACATTGTGCGTCCGTATCTATAAGGAGGACTTTGAAACCTCGACTTTTTAGCTCTTGCCCTACACAAAGGCTCGTCGTCGTTTTTCCTACTCCACCCTTCTGATTCGTTACGGCTATTTTTATGGTCATCTTTAGCTCCATTCTTTATTTCATATTTTAGCAATTATAACATAAATAATAAATTTATCTCTCGTATTTATTCATTAAATTCTTACTATATATATCTTATATTTTATATGATCTTATATCAATAAGACACATTCACTGTCGATATATCAACTTTTAGTAGAATTATCTTATAATATCTTGGATTTGACTTCTTATGAGGTGCCTTCATGTTTAATGAAAATAACGCTGATAATGAATTATTATCAGTTTTTGGGAACATTATTCTACAGTTCAGAGAGGAAAGGGGATTGTCTCAAGAACAAGCTGCCGAAACCTGTCATGTTCCTCTACAGAAATGGCTCAATCTTGAAAATGGTTCTGTTTGGCCTGAAAAAAATACCATGTTTAAGATTTGCAGGAGACTTCAATTCTCAAAAGAAGATTTTATTGCCCGCTTTATTCAATTCATCGATAACGTCATCGCAAAGTATGAGAATCCTTAACAAAAATAAACGGACGGATTAAGAGGAAATAAGTAATGATAATCTTACCTTAACAATACTATAATTTACCTCATATTTTATCAATTTCTGCGAGGTCATTTTTATGTCAAATTATGACGATTCATTAGCCGTTACAAAAGCACAACAAACATCTGTTACTGATTTTTCCCGACTGCGGGACAAAGTTCAGCAACTCATCGAAGCCTCTACCGCTTCAGAGACACAGCGCGCTTATTCGTGCCAGTTACGAAAATTCTTCAACTGGTGCTACTCGATGAATATCTCATCTCCCTTTCCTGCAAATTCCGAAACTTTGGCCGCCTACATCGCTCATCTGGCAGAAAGTAACACTTCCTGTTCTACTTTAGAGCAAACTTTAGCCGCCCTTGCAAATCTACATCGCGCTCATGGTTTCGACTCCCCTACTGAAAGCCTGCTAGTACGGAAAATTATCAAAGGCTTCAAGCGTGAGCATGGTGTCGCTCCTCATAAAAACGACGCGGCTACTATTGACATAATCCGCTTCCTGCTCAATTCAATTCCTCAAGATAACTCACCTAAGCACGTCCGAGACAGGGCAATCATCGCTCTGGGTTTTGCCGGTGCTTTCCGTCGTTCCGAATTAGCCGCATTAAACATCGAAAACCTCAAGTGGACTTTCAGGGACAATCAGGAAATCCTAATTATCGAAGTCCTGCGCTCGAAAACAGATCAGGAAGCTCACGGAATGCTCAAAGCCATTTTTCCCAGTTCCGACTAGCACATCCGCGACAGGGCAATCATCTCTCTAGGGTTCGCCGGTGCTTTCCGACGTTCCGAATTAGCCGCCCTCAAGATCGAAAATCTCAAGTGGACTTTCAGGGACAATCAGGAAATCCTTATCATCGAAGTCCAAAGGTCAAAGACAGATCAGGAAGCTCACGGAATGCTCAAAGCCATTTTTCCCAGCTTCGACGAATCCATTTCACCGACCATTCTTATAAAACGCTGGCTATCAATAAGCAACATCTCCAACGGTTCTTTATTCCGAAGAATTTTGAAGGGCGGTCATGTTACTTCTCAACGACTTACGGCTCAAAGCGTCAGGCTTATCGTTCAGGCTACAGCATCGGCGGCTGGACTGTCTCTCAATCTCTCGGCTCATAGTCTCCGTTCCGGTTTCGTTACTACCGCAATTCGTCAGGGCAAATCCGAACGAAGCATAATGAATCAGACTGGCCATAAATCGGTTCAAACTTTGCGCGATTACTTTCAACGCGAAGATGCGATCGAAGACAACGCTGCTCGAAATTTGATGTGAATGATTAACGAGAAGTCGAGAGAAATGGGGCGCGCGGATTACTGCTACAGCGTATGCGTATGAGGCATCACCAACGACCTCAATCACACACGACCGAATCCACCAGCCCAGACAATCACGCTCAATCGAATCACGACGCAATAACCGATCCAAATACTTCACCACCAATATAACCTCTCCTTCTTTGTATAACATTCAAAAGCCTAACCGACTCAACTCAACGGAAACCCCATAATCCCATAGAGGAAAACCCCGGAGGCGGCCTCTCCAATTCCTGACTCATATCAAAACCATTTCTACCACCATTAGACCGAACAACAACAACCTCACATTTTTTCCCCCAGACCTTCCAGCCCTTTAAGACAACGCGCGCGCCATGCCTCCTCTCCCCTTCATAATATGCAGAGTTTCGGAGTCTCATTGTATATACAATTCCGTCTTGAGAGAGTTTTTTCAGAAGCCATAACACCGTCAAATATTGAACATAAAAAGCTCTAAACTCTTCAGAAGCTTGCTTCGCTTCTCTTATACGGCGATAGTACGTCGATTTAGAAAGCCTCAAATTCTCATACACAGGACGCTTCCTGCTTTGTTTCTCTGGCTTCGAGACCGTCGGAGCTTCGTTCTTTAATACGTCAAGTTCGGCCTGTTCCTCCGGCGTAATTTCCAACCTGTTTATTAACGTCTTCTTCTTCGGCCTGTACACTTCTCTCCCGTTCAAAAATTTCTCCCTTAACGTCGTCATCGTGTCCGCCGTGCATTCAAACGTAAATGATTTACCGCAAAGATTGATTAACTTCTGCGCAAGCTCGTTGAAATCTGCCTTGTCTTCCTGCTTCACAAGTCCAGCCTGCACCGCAAAATCAAGTGCCCAAAATACGCTCAATTCTCGGCGGCCTTCTGGGACTTCTTCGCTATCATTATTATTCATCGCACGAATCAGCAACAGCCTTACTATATCGTTAAAGATTTTCAGCGCGGGATTAAATCTCGACTTTCGGCCTTCAGCATTTCGACGTTCAACGTACCATGCCGTCAGCTCTTCAAGTTTTATTGATCGGTGAGGGGCTGATTTTTTCTCGGCTTCGTAAACTCCTACTTCTTCTTGCGAAAATGGAAGCACAGCAGTCGCAACGTCATCAAACAGATATTTCAAGGCGGGAGCTTCATAGACAACCTTCACTGACGAAAATCCTGACAATGGCAACAGTGTCGTAGATTTCTGCGCCGGTGAAAGATTCGTCGCTCCTAAGTCCTTAAAATAATGTGTCAGGCATTCCTGCGTAGCTCTCCATCTCGGTAACGCCCTGCCCGGCAACTCCTGACCGCTCGGCTCTTTCGAGTAACGCCAGATTAGAATTAACTTGTTACCGTCCTCAAGGATTCGATTCGGCTCGGGGATTCCCACTCCGCGATATGCCCGGCAATGTTCCCTGATTCTCACGATTTGCCCTTCAAGACTTCCACCCGGACAATTCGTCAACACGACATGACTAAAATATATATTTTCTATGAACTTCGCCCGGTCTTCACGCTTCTTCATTGACGTGTACTCGACAATCGAGCATTTCAGCCTGTGCGTTTTATCCTGCTTCTTCAAGTAACTGTTAAGCTCGGACTTCGAGACCCATTCACTGTCGCCTGTCGTAGCATTCAATATGTAAAACCATGTTTTACCCGGCTCTTCATAATCTTCAAGTGTGCTTAATGCCTGTTCTTCATTGCTCAGCTGTTCAGCAGTTTGCAATTTCTCGGATTTTTCCTCCGATTGTTCAGGCTTGGGATTCTTCGGATTCTGCTCTGAGGTCGGCTTCTCTGACTTCACTGATGATTTCGGGGCTTCAGGTTTTAAGAACTTTTCGTCTGGAAGAAGTGCCTCAATCTTGCGTGCAAATTTCTCAAAGTCGTAATTTTCACCTGTGAAGATTACTCGAACGTCCCTGTCCTTCGTGTCAGGCTTGCAATTCTTCGTACCCTCAACTCTAAGGACTCTTGCACCGTCCGTTGCGTGGCTGTCCGCTCCGATCTCCTTGAATATCTCGGCAAGTTTCCTCTCAAGGCTTTCCCATCGTGGAAATTCCCTCCGCGTCATAAGTCTGTCGAAGAAATATTTTACGTGAACTCCGTTGCCGCTGAACACCATTTCGCTCGGTATCGGGATTTTATTCTCATGGCAGAATTTCAGAATCATATTTTTCCATTCTTCCGCTGTAAGATCGCCTCCCGCAATTTTCCCGTCAATATCAACAAAGCACGCTCTGAACGCCGCTACATATTCGACTTTGCGCCTACGTTCCGAAAACTCTAACTGCGAAACATAAACGTTAAATTCGTCAAGATCGCTAACTTTTACCCTGAGTGTAGCTAATCCTTCTTGACCCTATTCGCAGGAAGCCAGTATTCCGTCCATTTACCGCGCTCACCTTTCGACTCCTTATTCTCCGTGCAAAGGCAAACCCAATTATTACTGCCCTGATGAAGCCTCGACAAATCTCCCGATTGCTCCTGTAGTGCTTCAACACTTGCGTCGAACTGGATTGGAGGCGTCTCTTGAACTTCCTGAACTTCAGGAGCTTCCGTTTCTTCGACATCTACGCTCGGTTTATCCGCTTCGCCATGAGTGTTTGCTTCCTGCTGACTTTGAGAATTTTTCTTCACCATGACAATCTCAAAATCAAAATACTTTGCGAATTCTTCGGCAATTTTCACAAACGAGCTTTCTGGTTCAAGAATCTCCATTGCA
>SJYC01091778.1:0-23141 GCA_006408675.1 Madoqua kirkii | reverse complement strand
AGCTGATTAACAGTTTTGCACTATTTTTAGGTGTAGAGCAATGTGAATACCATATGCATATGCAAGTATCTAATATTTTTCAAGTTATTTTCGAGTTATTTTTCCATTTAGGTTAATACAAAATATTGAATGGAGTTCCTTGCATTAGTAGGTCCTTGTTGATTATTGAAATACAGCAGTGAGTATACTTCAATCCCAAACTCCGAATCTATCCCATCTCTTATCCTTTCCCTCTGGTAGCCAAATGTTTATTCTCTAAATCTGTGAGTCTGTTACTGTTTTGTAAATAAGTTCCTTTGTATTATTTTTAATGGATTCTTCACATAAGTGATATCATGCTACATTTGCTTTCTCTGCCTTACTTTGCTTTGTATGATAATCTCAACGTCCATCTGTGTTGCTGCAAATGACATTATCTAATTTTTTTTAATAGCTGAGTAATATTCCCAGCTGAGTAATACTCCATTGTATATATGTACAACTTCTTCCTTATTTATTCCCCTCTTGATGGACATTTAGATTGCTCTTTGCTATTGTAAACAACACTGCCATGGACATTGGGGCATATAATTTCAAACAATGACTTTCTCTGGATATATACCAAGGAATGGTATTGCTGGATTATTTACTAGCTCTATTTTTAGTTTTTTGAGGAAATTCCATACTGCTGTCATTAGTGGCAGTACCAATAATGCAAAGCATTTCCACCAACAGTGTAGGAGGTTCCGTTTTCTACACATTGTCTCCAGCATTTATTGTTTGTGGACATTTTGATGACGGCCATTCTGACTGGTGTGAGGTAATATATTATTGCAGTTTTGATTTTAATTTCTCTAATAATTAGCAATTATATGCACCTTTTCATGTGCCTCTTTGCTGTATGTTTTTTTTTTATTTTTTTGAATTACTTTATTTATTTTAATTGGAGGCTAATTACTTTTTCAGTATTGTAGTGGTTTTTGCCACACATTGACATGAATCAGGCATCAGTGTACATGTATTTCCCATGCTGAACTCCCCTCCCACGTCCTTCCCCATCCTATCCCTCAGGGTCATCCCTATGCACTGGCCCTGAGCACCCTGTTTCATGCATCGATCCTTGACTGGAAATTTATTTCATTTTCATTAAAGACATGTCTGTTTAGGTCATCTGTCCATTTCTTGGTTGGTTTTTTTTTTTTTTTTTTACCTTGAGCTGCATGAGTTGTTTGTTCTTTAGTTCTCGGTCTTTGTTAAACTTTTTTTTTTTTTTTTAATCTTCTTGATCTGTACTTCCATTCTTCTTCTGAGATCTTGGATCATCTTCACTATCATTATTCTGAATTCTTTTTCTGGTAGATTATCTATCCCCACTTGATTTACTTATTCTTCTAGGGTTTTATTTTTATCCAAGACATATTCCTCTCCCATCTCATTTTATCTAACATTCTGTGATTGTGGTTCTGCAGGCTTCAGAATTGTACTTCTTCTTCCTTCTGTTGTCTGTCTTTTGGTGCATGAGGTTGTCTAAAAGGTTAGTGCAGGCTCTCTGGTGGGAGGTACTGGTTCCTACCTATTGGTGCATGGTATTGGGTTCTGTCCCTCTGGTGGGCAGAGTTGTGTCAAGGGGTGTATTTAGGGCAGTAATGTGCTCAGGAAGATGTTAAGCAGTCTGTCTGCTGATGGTTGGGTCTGTGATTCCACACTGTTGACTTCTTTGGCCTGAGTCATCCCAGTGTGCGAGATTCTTGTGATTAAACTCCAGTGGCCTACAAAAACAGGTTTACTGGGGACTCCTTATCCTATTGCCAGATCCCAGGCTTGGGAGCCTGATGTGTGGATCAGAACTTCCTGTGGGAGGACTTCAGTGATATAATTATTTACCAGTTCCTGGACCACCCAACAGGCAAGTGTGGGATTTGATTTTATCATGATTGTATCTCCCTTAAATTCTTGTTTTGTCTTCTTCTTTGTCTCTGAATGTAGGTTATCTTTTTTTATGGGTTCCAGATTTTTTTCTTTTTTCTTTTTGCCAATGGTTGTGCAGGCGTTAGTTATTATTTTTGATGTTTTTGTAAGAAGAGGTGAGTTCATGTTCTTCTACTCTGCCATCTTGTCTGAGAAGGGTGTTTGCTGATCAGGTTGTGTCTGACTCTTTGCAACCCCAAGAACTGCAGCATGCCAGGTTTCCCTGTCCTACGTCACCTCCAAGAATTTTCTCAAACTCATCTGCATTGGTCAGTGATGACATCCAACCATCTCATCCTCTATTGCCCCCTTCTCCTCTTACCCTCAACCTTACCTAGCATCAGAATCCTTTCCAATGAGTCAGATCTTTGTATCAGGTGGCCAAAATATTAGAACATCAGCTTTGGCATCAGTTCTTTCAATGAATATTCTTGGTTTATTTCCTTCAATATTGACAGGTTTGATCTTACTGTCCAAAGGGCTCTCAATAGCCTTCTCCAGCATTGCAATTTGAAACCATCAGTTCTTTGGTGGTCAGTGATAGGACCCACATGGGATCTCATTGATAAGATGGCTCGTTATGTCGACTTTGCAAACAAAGAATAAATCACAGTGATCCTTGAGACTGACCAAATTGTCCAAATGGCATCCTGTTATCTCACTGGCACCTATCTTCTCAAAGCTCTGAGACCATTAGATTCCAGACCTCTGGCTACATGACCATCCCTTCAGAGAATTTTTCATTGGAGAGGTATAAGAAGGTCTCCAACAGAAAGGGAGGATGCAGGTTCTCCTTAAGGACCAGTCACCTTCTATTTTCCCTCTACTAAATTTCCCTTTTCTTGCCTGACTGCCCAGCTCACTCTCTTTCTCTGCACTAGCCTCACATTCTGGTGCCAATCCTTGGAAGGAAGATCCACCACAAATGGGTGGGCTCCTTTCACAAACCCACCTCTGGTGGTGCCCTCCCTTGGACCTTGCCAAGAGACTGAGACGAGCTCCAGGACATGAGGCTCCACTTGCCTTGCTGGACTGACATCCACAAACCAGCTCACATTTCATCCATTGGTTACAAGGGTGAGTGAAATCCCATTCTTTTGTATCCTCTCTCTCTTGCCTTGTGTCCAAGTCCCATCACTAGGTGGGAGGATCCCCATGGCCCTTGGGCTCTTGGCCTTGTGCCCCATCTGACTTCGAAGTAGGGGGCGCCTATTTCAAAGTAGACTATTATTACTCTCTGAGAAGGTTCTGAGAATGGGGACGCCTTTTGTCTTGGACCTTTTGCCTCACTTCCCTTACCCTTGTCTACCTTTCCTATTCTGCTTCAATTGGAAATTCTCAGTCTTAGCCCTCAAAATCTATTCCTCTAGGATGCCTTCTCTGAAACCTAAAAGCTTTGGGCTTCCAAGGGGAGATAAGAGCAAAAAGACTTATTTACTATTCTAACACTGTCTGGCTGCAATACAGACTTGATAACAGTCCCAATGGCCAGAAAATGAAACTCTCAATTATAATACTCTACAGGGCCTCAATAACTTCTGCCATCACAATGGCAAGTGGGTAGAAATACCTTATGCTCAGGCTTTCTTTGTTCTTTGCACTCGATCCTCTCTCTGTGAATCCTGTTCTACTTCTCAGATACTCTTAGCCCACTTTGGGCCACATCTTCCTAATACAGTGTCTCCCGATCTCTGCTCAGACTTTTCTTCTTCCTTCCACCCTTCCCACCACAGCCTCTAGCACTCCCAATTCCCTTGCAACCACTCCAGATCCAGTTCCACAATGTCCACTTTATGTCCCCTCCTTCCTCCCTTCTTCTCAAGAGCAGGTCTCAGCCACCACTGCAGCTCCCAACACCCCTCCCCAGCCTGTGTCTAAGATAAGTTCTGAGACCTCAGGCCTACCCTTTACCCTGAGAATCTGAAGGCTCTACCCCAACCTTCTAGATCCCCTCCCTGTACCCAGTCCCAACCAACTTTAAAACAGGAAACTTCACTGAAGTAACTCAAAGACTACTCTTTCCCCTGTTTCATTCCTCCCTTTATGGGAAGAAGCTAGAGCAGAAGACATTGTTCGGGTTCATGTCTTATTTTCCCTCACTGTTCTATCTCACATTGAAAAGAATCTTGGTTCCTTCACCTCAGACCTTGACAATTATATAAAAGAATTCAAGTATCTTACCCAGTCTTGCGACTTAACCTGGCATGATATTTATATCATCCTTTCCTCCATTCTTCTCCTAGAAGAGAAGAAACAGATATGGCATGCCTCTCAGGCACATACTAATAAGATACACAGGACAGACAACACTAACCCTTAGGAGAAATGGTTGTCCCCCAAGATAATCCCAACTGGGGTTATCAGGCATGGAGACCTGGGTGAGCAGCCTGTAATCATATGATTGCTTGCCTCATTGTGAGCCTTCAAAAGGCAGGGCATAAAGCCATCAACTTTGATAAGCTTCAGGAAATAACTCAAAGACTAGACAAAAACTGGGCACAATTTCTAGCCAGGTTAATAGAAGCACTACAAAAATATACAAAATTAGACCCCACTTCAGCCAAGGGCACCATTGTTCTTAATACCCATTTTATCTCCCAATCATCCCCAAATATATGAAAGAATCTAAAAAAGGCAGAAGAAGGCTCTCAAACCCCTCAATAAGACCTCTTAAATTTAGCTTTTAAGATTGTTAATAACCAGGAAAAACAGGCAAAGCTAGAGAATGCCCAACAAGATCAGGCCAAATACCACCTTTTAGCCACTGACTTACATATCTCCAAGCCTCCATCAACCAACAAATAAAGGAAGCCTCCTGGGCCCTGCTTCAAATGAAGCAAAGAAGGCCACTGGACCTGCTCATGCCTAAAGCCAAGACTCCCTCCAGGTCCATGTCCCAGCTGTGGCATAAAGGGACATTGAAAGGTCAACTGCTCAAATACCCCTCTAGGGATCTGGACATACCCTCCTGGTCCCAAGCAAGAGCTCTCTGACCAGGCTCTGCCCAGCCTCCTCAGACTCATCACTGAAGACTGGAGGTGCCCAGGGCCCCAGGCCCCGACTTACATCACCTCTACCTTACAGTGGCAGGTAAGCCAATCTCCTTTCTCACTGACAGGGGGACCACTTACTCTGCTATGCCTGCCTACTCCAGAAAAACCAAAGTCTCTCAGGTCTCCATTATAGGGGTTGACATTTTAATATCTATGCCACAAATAACTGAGACTCTACCTTGCACCCAACATCTACCTCTACCCATTTCCCCATTTTTTTCTCATACTCCCAAAATGTCCCACTCCTATTCTTGGGAGAGGCCTTTTCTTGAAGTTTAAAGCTCTATTACTATCCCAAGCCCACCCTCTGATCTGGCCTGGCTTATATTAATACACTGTCTATAACTCACCCTGTCCCAAACCTTGCCTACCTATTCAGAACTCTAAATCTGACCCACCATTTACTCAGTACCTCAAACTCAACTTTGGCCAGTGATTGCTGGATTTGCTTATCCATCTCCTCACCCAGAGGATCGGCACTCCTCATTTCCACAGAAAAATGAGCTCACATAAACACTTCTGTTTATCACACATATAGAGAATAATATCTCTTTTTATCATACATATATTATTTATGTTCAGTTGATCAAATTCATAATCCTGACAAGATACTGACCTCCCTTCTTACAAATCTCACTTCTATTCATAAAAAACCATCTATAGGAGGACCTACCACTTCTGACATTCATCTAGAACAACAAACACCTTTCTGTTTTTCCAGACAAAACTCTATAAACAATTCTTACCCACAACTAGGAACTATATCACCACACCTCTGTAATCACACTTCACATTTCTCCTTCCCTCAGGCTGATCTGTCCATCATGTGTCAGGAACTGAAGGACATTCTCTTATTTTATCATGGACACTTACTTCTGCATATGATGTAACTACTCCTCTTCAAGGGGCTACACTGGTGAGCTCACTGTCTATTTCAGAGACTACTAACAAGTTCCGAGACCTTTATTTGCTATCGATTTCAGCTGTTGTCTTCTTACTCCTAGAATATTTTTCTTATTTGGAACCACTACCTATTTATGTCTTCCCCCTTACTGGACAGGAGCATGCACACTGGTATATCTGGCCCCAGATATTTCTATTGCTCTTAACAATAAGACCCTTCCTATCTCACTAACTTATAACTGACCCAGATGGGCAATTCAATTTATTCCTCTGTTAATAAGTTTAGGAATAGCTGCTGGGATTGGCACAGGGGCCACAGTACTCACAACCTCTTTAAATTACTATCAAAGCCTTTGTAAAGACTTCACTGACAGCCCAGAAGAAATAGCTAACAGCCTTATACTTTCCAAAACCAGCTAGATTCCCTGGCAGCTGTGGTACTCCAAAACAGAAGAGCAGAAAAATAGGTCTATGCCTATTTTTGGAGGAAGCCTGCTGTTCCTACTTCAACATATCAGGTGTTGTAAAGGAAGCAGCAAGAAATCTGACAAACAGGGCCTTGAGAATACACCAACACCTCAGTAATTAGTGAGAGAGCTGGTTAAGTAATTGGAATTGGATGCCCTGGCTCCTACCTTTTCTAGGCCCTCTCCTTCTACTTACCCTTATTCTAACTTTCAGCCCATGTTTAATGCATCTTTTTTCAAAATTTCTTCAGGACCGCTTACAAGCCTTCACCAAGCAAACTATCCATGAGCTTCTTCTAATTCACTCAGATTATCAAAAACTTTGACCCCACATGAATCCCCTTGATGCACATTCCAGACTTTTCTTATCTCACCCTCATGATGCCTTTGTCCCACAGAAGGCAGTTACAGAAGACTGACCTTTGGCTCTTATCCTAAATCAAAAAGGCTGGGATGATATGGCCCACTTGGGGTCTCATTTATAAGATGGCTCATTATGTTGACCTCGCAAACAAAAAATAAATCACAGTGATCTTTGAGACTGATCAAATTGCCCAAAGACATTCATCATCTCACTGGTGCCTATCTTCTCAAAGCTGTGAGACGACCTTTGGCTATGTGACCATTCCTTCAGGGAATTTTTTATTGGTGGGTTATGAGAAGGACTCCATCAGAAAGGGAGGATGCAGGTTCTCCTTAAGGGCCAGTCACCTTCTCTTTTCCCTCTAATAAATTTCCTTTTTCTTGCCTGACTGCCCAGCTCACTCTCTTTTTCTCTGCACTCGCCTTACAGTCAACCTTACTTACAGTCCACTCTCTTGATTACTGCAGCTTAGTAGTATTGTCTGAAGTCTGGAAGGATTATTCCTCTAGGTTCCCCTGACCTAAGATTGCTTTATTAATTCTGGATCTTCTATCATTCCATATAAACTTTAGGATTATCTGTGGAAAATGTCATCCCAGGCTCACAAAGATGGTTCAAAATATGTAAACCAATAAATGTCATATAGTTTTCAACAAAAAGAAAAGCAAAACTCACATAATCATCTCAAAAGATGCAAGAAAAATTGGTAATATTCATGGAACAATGAACTAGTTCCAAATTGGGAAAGGGATATGTCAAAGCTGTATGTTGTCACTCTGCTTATTTAACTTCTATGCACAGCACATCATGCAAAATGCCAGGCTAGAATCAAGATTTCTGGGAGAAATATCAATAACTTCAGATATGCAGATGACACCACCCTTATGGCAGAAAGCAAAAGGAACAAAATAGCCTCTTGGTGAAAATGAAAAAAGAGAAGAAAAAAAAAAACTGGCTTAAAATTCAAGATTCAAAAAATTAAGATCATGGCATGTGGTCCCATCACTTCATGGAATATTGATGGGGAAACAATGGAAAGGGTAACATACTGTATTTTCTTGGCCTCCAAAATCACTGCAGATGCTGATTGCTGCCATGAAATTAATAGACACTTGCTTCTTGGAAGAAAACCTATGACAAACCTAGACAATGTATTAAAAAGCAGAGATATTACTTTGCCAACAAATGTCTGTATAGTCAAAACTATGGTTTTTCTAGTAGTCATGTATGGATATTGGACCATAAAGAAAGCTGAGTGCCAAAGAATTGATGCTTTTGAAATGTGGTGTTGCAGAAGACAATTGAGAGTCCCTTGGACTGCAAGGAGATCCAACCAGTCAATCCTAAGGGCAATCAGTCCTAAATATTCATTGATAATGAATGCTGAAGCTGAATCTCCAACACTTTAGCCACTTGATGCAAAGGCTGAACTCACTGGAAAAGACCCTTCTGCTGGGAAGGATAGAAGACAGGAGGAAAAGGGGACAATAGAGAACAAGATGGTTGGATGGCATCACTGAATCAATGGACATGAGTTTGAGCAAGCTCTGGGAGATGGTGAAGGACAAAGAACCCTGGAGTGCAACAGTCCATGGGGTTGCAAAGAGTCAGACATGAATGAACAACTGAACAACAACATTTATATATGATAATAAAATTTCTTATCACAATGTGTATATTTATGCAAATTTATAACACATAATACTCAATTGTGAAAAGATGAAAGCTTTCTGGCTAAAATCTGAAATAAGATAAGGATGCCTACTCTCACCACTTCTATTAAACACTGTAGTGGAAGTCCTAACCACAACAATCAGACAAGAAGTTATATCCAAACTGGAAGGGAAGAGATAAAATTGTCATTACATGCAGATGACATGATACTATACATGGGAAATCCTAAAGATTCTACATAGGCGTGGTCCTAAGAAGGCAGAGGAATAGGACAGGGAGACCACTTTCTCCCTCACAAATTCATTGAAAGAACACTTGAACCTGAGAAAATTCAACAAAACAACTTCTGAATGCTGGCAAAGGACATCACGCACCCAGAAAGGCAGCCTATTGTCTTTGAAAGGAGGTAGGGCAAAATAAAAAAGATAAAAAGAGAGACAAAAGAGGTAGCGATGGAGATCCAACCTGGGAAGGGAGTCTTAAAATAGAAGTTTCCAAACACAAGGAAACGCTCTCACCAGCGGGTCTGCAGGGAATCTTGTAATCTCAGAGGGCAACATAACTGGGAGGAAAACTAAATAAGCTAATAATTAAAACCCACAGATTATGTGCCTAACAGCAACTTCCACCACTCACAGCCACCAGCAGCAAGAGGGGGCTGAACAGGGAGGTATGGGCTGCATTGCTTAGGGTAAGGACTGGGCCTCAGTGCTCTGAGGGCAATCTGAGGGAACTAACATGAGATAGCAACCCAAACTGTGGAATAGCCAGAGAGAGAGAGAGAAAGAAAACAGAGAGAGAGAGAATGATTTTATAAAAAGCCCTAACCTGAGGCACTGCCAGGCCTGCTCACAAAACAAAGGACTGAGCAAATACAAGAGGAGAGCTAGCAGGCTGGCCCATTCCCCACAGGAGACAAGCAGGTGGTGGGCAGCCAGAGAGAAAAAGGGCAATCATGGCTCCAGAGAAACATCCTCTACCAAACTGCAAACAGGCTCAATTGCTAACCAAAAGTTCTTGGGATTCTGGATGGTTGACATCTGCCGGGAGGGTTGCAGCCAGGGATCAGCTCCTCAGAAGAGACACATGGCACACTTAAGAAGGTGTACTTATTGTACACCCAGAGAACCGAGTGGTGGGGATGGAGGAGGCGATCAGATGCAGCCCCCAACTGGGGGTGACCGCTTTTGCCAAGCACCTGGTCACCTGAGCTGTTTAGACCTGGGAAGGGCACAAAACGCAGTCCCAACTGAGTTTGCGACTTTGGGGAGTACTCAAGAACCTGATGGAGAAGGCAATGGCATCCCACTCCAGTACTCTTGCCTGGAAAATCCCATGGACGGAGGAGCCTGGAAGGCTGCAGTCCATGGGGTCGTTAAGAGTCAGACACGACTGAGTGACTTCATTTTCATTTTTCACTTTCATGCATTGGAGAAGGAAATGGCAACCCACTCCAGTGTTCTTGCTTGGAGAATCCCAGGGACAGGGGAGCTTGGTTGGCTGCTGTCTATGGGATCGCACAGAGTTGGACACGACTGAAGCGACTTAGCAGCAGCAAGAACCTGAATCTGAGTATCTTAGACCTGGAAAGTGCATGCAACCAAGGGGCCACCTCAGACAGTTCCCAGCAGAGTAACCTGGAGCCTGAGCAGTGTAGATTGGGAAAGTACACACTCTAAGAGTGGGGGTAAACCAAGTGTGGCTGAAACACTGCGAGCAGTCCCCACAAACGCCAGTGATATTTGTTTGTAGTGTTCTTTCCTCCCAACAGCACGGCTGAACAAGTGAGCCTAAATAAGTAACCATATTCACCCCTTTGTGTCAGGGCCGAAATTAAACACTGAAGAGCCCAGCAAACAGAAGAAGATAAAATAAACAAAGGGAACTGCTTTGGAAGTGACAGGTGCAACAGATTAAAACCCTGTAGTTAGCACCAACTACATTGGAAGGGGCCTATAGATCTTGAGAAGTAAAAGCTGGATCAGGAAACTATTTGAAACTGAACTGACCCCATACTACTGCAACAGCTCCAGAGAAATTCCTAGATATATCTTTACTATTATCATTTTTTAAATTACATTTTTAAAGTCTTCTATCATTCCTTTAATTTTCATTTTTATAATCTACTGTTACCTTCCCAAGAAAAGACCCTATTTTTAAAGCAAACTTTATATGTATATTTTTTATAATGTCTGTGACTTTGTTTTGCCTTTTTAATATTGTATTTTTGAGAGTCTAAACTCTACTCTAGATTTTTAATCTTTGCTTTTTGGTGCTTGTTATCAATTTTGTATCTTTAAGAATCCAAACTTCAGTACCCATTTTAGTTGGGAGTGATATTACTGGCTTGATTTCTATCTCCCCATTTTGACACTCCTTTTTCTCCTTCAGGTTGCTTCCATCTCCTCCCTTCCCCTTCTGTTCTCTACCCAACTCTGTGAATCTCTTTGTGTGTTCTGAGCTGTGGAGAACACTTAGGGAACTGATTACTGGCTGGATCTGTCTCTCTCCTTTTGATTCCCACTTTTCTCTTTCTGGTCACCTCTGTCTCTTCCTTCCCTTTTTGTGTAACTCTTTGAACATCTCTGAGGTATCCAGACTGTGAAAAGCACATAAGTAATTGATTACTGACTAGCTAGCTCTCTCCCCTTTTGATTACCCATCTTCGCCTCCTGGTCACTTCTATCTTCCACCTCTCTCTTGTCTTCTCCATTAAACTCTGTGAACCTCTCTGGGTGTCCCTCACTGTGGAGAAACTTTTCATCATTAACCTAAATGTTTTATCATTGGTGCTATATAGATGCAGAAGTCTTGAGGCTACTGTAAGAACAAGAATGAAATCCAAAAGTAAGAGACTTAAGTTCAAAACCTGAGAACACCAGAGAACTCTTGACTCCAGGGAACATTAATTGATAAGAGCTCATCCAAAAGCCTCCATATCTACACTGACACCAAGCACCACCCAAGGGCCAACAAGTTCTAGAGCAAGACATATCACGCAAATTCTATAGCAACACAGAACAGGCTGCCCAAAGTCACACCAAACCCACTGACATTTCAAAACTCACTATAGGACACTTCATTGTACTCCAGAGAGAAGAAATTCAGCTCAATCCACCAGAACACGGACACAAGCTTCCCTAATCAGAAAACCTTGACAAGCCCACCCATCCAACAGCACCCACAGCAAGAAACCTCCACAATAAAGAGGAACCACAAACTGCCAGAATACGGAAAGGCCACCCCAAACACAGCAATATAAACAAGATGAAAACTCAGAGAAATACTCATCATGTAAAGGAACAGTATAAATGTCCATCAAACCAAACAAAAGAGGAAGAGATAGGAAATCTACCTGAAAAAGAATTCAGAATAATGATAGTGAAAATGATCCAAAATCTTGAAAACAAAATGGAGTTACAGATAAATAGCCTGGAGAAAAGGATTAAGAAGATGCAAGAAATATGTTAACAAGGACATAAAAGAAATAAAAAAACAGTCAATCAATAATGAATAATGCAATAAATGAGATCAAAAACACTCTGGAGGGAACCAAGAGTAGAATAATAGAGCCAGCAGATAGGATAAGTGAGGTAGAAGATAGAATGATAGAAACAAATGAAGCAAAGAGGAAAAAAGAAAAAAGGAATTAAAAGTAATGAGGACAATCTCAGAGACCTCTGGGACAATGTTAAACACCCCAATATTTGAATCATAGGAGTCCCAGAAGAAGAAGGCAAAAGAAAGACCATGAGAAAATACATGAGGATATAATAGTTGTAACTCCAGTAAAATGGGGAAGGAAACAGTCACCCAAGTCCAAGAAACCCAGAGAGGCCGAAATGAGATAAACCTAAGATGAAACACCCCAAGACACATACAAATAAAATTAACAAAGATCTAACACAAAGAACAAATTTTAAAAGCAGCAAGGGAAAAATAACCAATAACACACAAGGGAATTCCCATAAGGATAACAGCTGATCTTTCAATAGAAACACTTCAGGCCAGAAAGAAATGGCAGGACATACTTAAAGTGATGACAGAGAAAAACCTACAAGCCAGGTTACTGTACCCAGCAAGGATTTCATTCAAATCTGAAGGAGAAATGAAAAGCTTTACAGAGAAACAAAAGCTGAGAGAATTCAGCACCACCAAACCAGCTCTCCAACAAATGCTAAAGAATCTCCTCTAGGCAGGAAACACAGAAAGGGAGTATAAACTCGAACCTAAAACAACAAAGTAAATGGCAATGGGATCAATTTTATCAAAATTACCTTAAATGTAAATGGGTTGAATGCCCCAATCAAAAGACAAAGTCTAGCTGAATGGATACAAAAACAAGACCCCTGTATATGTTGTCTACAAGAGACCCATCTCAAAACAAAGGACACATACAGACTGAAAGTGAAGGGCTGGAAAAAGATATTCCACACAAATAGAGATCAAAAGAAAGCAGGAATAGCAATACTCATATCAGACAAAATAGACTTTAAAACAAAGGCTGTGAAAAGAGACAAAGAAGGGCACTACATAATGATCAAGGATCAATCCAAGAAGATATAGCAATTAAAAATATATATGCACCCAACATAGGATCACTGCAATATGTATGGCAAACGCTAGCAAGTATGAAAGGGGAAATTAACAATAACACAGTAATAGTGGGAGACTTTAATACCTCACTCACACCTGTGGATAGATCAACTAACCAGGAAATTGACAAGGAAACACAAACTTTAAATGATACAATAGACCAGCTAGACCTAATTGGTATCTATAAGACATTTCACCCCCAAACAATGAATTTCTCCTTTTTCTTAAGTACAAATGGAACTTTCACCAGGATAGATCACATCCTGTGTCATAAATCTAGCCTTGGTAAATTCAAAAAAAATGAAATCTTTCCAAGCATCTTTTCTGACCACAATGCAGTAAGATTAGATGTCAATTACAGGAGAAAAACTATTAAAAATTCCAACATATGGAGGCTGAACAGCATGCTACTGAATCACAAATCACAGAATAAATAAAAAAGGAATCAAAATATGCATATAAATGTATAAAAATGAAAATTCAACAACCCAAAATGTATGGGACACAGTAAAAGCAGTGCTAAGGGTAAGATTCATAGCAATACAGGCTTACTTCAAGAAACAAGAAAAAAGTCAACTAACTAAGTAATCTAACTCTACACCTAAATCAACTAGAAAAAGCAAGAAATGAAGAATGCCAGGGTTAGTAGAAGGAAAGAAATCTTAGAAAATCAGGGAGGAAATAAATGCCAAAGAAACAAAAGAGACCATAGCAAAAATCAGCAAAGCTAAAAGCTTCTTCTTTGAGAAGATAAATAAAATAGACAAAACATTAACCAGACTCATCAAGAAACAAAGGGAGAAGAATCAAATCAACAAAATTAGAAATGAAAATGGAGAAATAATAACAGACAACACAGAAATACAAAGGATCTTAATAGACTACTATCAGCAGCTATATGCCAATAAAATGTACAACTCAGAAGAAATGGACACATTCTGAGAAAAATATAACTTTCCAAAACTGAACAAGGAAAAAATAGAAAACCTTAACAGACCTATCATAAGCACACAAATTGAAACTGTAATCAGAAATTTTCCACCAAACAAAAGCCTAGATGTCTTCAGAGGTGAATTCTACCAAAAATTTAAAGAAGAGCTAACACACATCCTACTTAAACTCTTCCAGAAAATTGCAGAGGAAGGTAAACTTCCAAACTCATTCTATGAGACCACCATCATCCTAATCCCAAAACCAGACAAGGATGCCACAAAAAAAGAAAACTACAGGCCAATGCCGCTGATGAACATAGATGCAAAAATCCTTAACAAAATTCTAGCAATCAGAATCCAACAACATATTAAAAAGATCATAAATCATGACCAAGTGTGCTTTATTCCAGGGATGCAAGGATTCTTCAATATCCACAAATCAAACAACATAATACACCACATTAACAAATTGAAAGATAAAATCCATATGATTATTTCAATAGATGCAGAGAAAGCCTTTGACAAAATTCAACATCCATTTAGGATAAAACCCTCCAGAAAGCATAAACAGAAGGAACATACCTCAACATAATAAAATATATATATATGACAAACCCACAGAAAACATTATCTCAATGGTGAAAAATTGAAAGCATTTTCCCTAAAGTCAGGAACAAGACAAGGATACTCACTCTCAGCACTACTATTCAACATAGTTTTGGAAGTTTTGGCCACAGAAATCAGAGAAGAAATACAAATAAAAGGAATTCAGATTGGAAAAGAAGAATTAAAACTCACTGTTCGCAGATGTCATGATCCTCTACATAGAAAACCCTAACACTCCACCAGAAAATTACTAGAGCTAATCAATAAACATAGTAAAGTTGCAGGATATAAAATTAACAGACAGAAATCCTTTTCATTCCTATACACTAACAGTGAGAAAACAGAAAGAGAAATTAAGGAAACAATTCTATTCACCATTGCAATGAAAAGAATAAAATACTTAGGAATATATCTACCTAAAGAAACTAAAGACCTATATATAGAAAACAATAAAACACTGAAGATGTGTATAAGAGACAGGAGAAATTCCTAGATATATCTTTACTATTATCATTTTTTAAATTACATTTTTAAAGTCTTCTATCATTCCTTTAATTTTCATTTTTATAATCTACTGTTACCTTCCCAAGAAAAGACCCTATTTTTAAAGCAAACTTTATATGTATATTTTTTATAATGTCTGTGACTTTGTTTTGCCTTTTTAATATTGTATTTTTGAGAGTCTAAACTCTACTCTAGATTTTTAATCTTTGCTTTTTGGTGCTTGTTATCAATTTTGTATCTTTAAGAATCCAAACTTCAGTACCCATTTTAGTTGGGAGTGATATTACTGGCTTGATTTCTATCTCCCCATTTTGACACTCCTTTTTCTCCTTCAGGTTGCTTCCATCTCCTCCCTTCCCCTTCTGTTCTCTACCCAACTCTGTGAATCTCTTTGTGTGTTCTGAGCTGTGGAGAACACTTAGGGAACTGATTACTGGCTGGATCTGTCTCTCTCCTTTTGATTCCCACTTTTCTCTTTCTGGTCACCTCTGTCTCTTCCTTCCCTTTTTGTGTAACTCTTTGAACATCTCTGAGGTATCCAGACTGTGAAAAGCACATAAGTAATTGATTACTGACTAGCTAGCTCTCTCCCCTTTTGATTACCCATCTTCGCCTCCTGGTCACTTCTATCTTCCACCTCTCTCTTGTCTTCTCCATTAAACTCTGTGAACCTCTCTGGGTGTCCCTCACTGTGGAGAAACTTTTCATCATTAACCTAAATGTTTTATCATTGGTGCTATATAGATGCAGAAGTCTTGAGGCTACTGTAAGAACAAGAATGAAATCCAAAAGTAAGAGACTTAAGTTCAAAACCTGAGAACACCAGAGAACTCTTGACTCCAGGGAACATTAATTGATAAGAGCTCATCCAAAAGCCTCCATATCTACACTGACACCAAGCACCACCCAAGGGCCAACAAGTTCCAGAGCAAGACATACCATGCAAATTCTCTCTTTCTAACACCACACACAAAAATAAACTCAAAATGGATTAAAGATCTAAACATAAAACCAGAAACTATAAAACTCCTAGAGGAAAACCTAGGCAAAACACTCTCTGACATAAATCACAGCAGGATCCTCTATGAACCACCACCCAGAGTAATGGAAATAAAAGCAAAAATAAACAAATGGGACCTAATTAAACTTAAAATCTTTTGTAAAATAGAGGAAACTATAAGCAAGGTGAAAGGACAGCCATCAGAGTGGGAGAAAATAATAGCAAAGAAAGCAACTGACAAAGAATTAATCTCAAAAATATGCAAGTAACACCTACAGTTCAATTCCAGAAAAATAAATGACCCAATCAAAAAATGGGCCAAAGAACTAAGTAGACATTTCTCCAAAGAAGACATACAGATGGCTAACAGACACCTGAAAAGATGCTCAACATCACTCATTATCAGAGAAGTGCACAATGAGGTACCATTTCACACCAGTCAGAATGGGTGCTATGCAAAATTCAACAAACAGTAAATGCTGGAAAGGGTGTGGAGAAAAGGGAATCATCTTACACTGTTGGTGGGGGTGAAAACTAGTACCACCACTATAGAGAACAGTGTGGCGATTCCTTAAAAACCTGAAAATAGAACTGCCATATGACCCAACAATCCCACTGCTTGGCATACACACCAAGTAAACAAAATTGAAAGAGACATGTGTACCCCTCTGTTCATTATGCACTGTTTATAATAGCTAACCCCTTATGATTATACACTGGAAGTGATAAATAAATTTAAGGGCATAGATCTGATGAACTATGGAAAGAGGTTTGTGATATTGTACAAGAGACAGGGATCAAGATCATCCTCATGGAAAAGAAATGTAAAAAGCAAAATGGCTGTCTGGGGAAGCCTTACAAATTGCTGTGAAAAGAAGAGAGTCAAAGAGCCAAGGAGAAATGGATATAAACATCTGAATGCAGAGTTCCAAAGAATAGCAAGAAGAGATAAGAAAGCCTTCTTCAGTGATCAATGCAAAGAAATAGAGGAAAAGAACAGAATGGGAAAGACTAGAGATCTCTTCAAGAAAATTAGAGATACCAAGGGAACTTTTCAAACAAAATGGGCTCAAAAAAGGACAGAAATGGTATAGACCTAACAGAAGCAGAGATATTAAGAAGAGATGGCAAGCAAACACAGAAGAACTGTACAAAAAAGTACCTTCATGACCCAGATAATCATGATGGTGTGATCACTCATCTAGAGCCAAACATCCTAGAATGTAAAGTCAAATGGGCCTTAGAAAGCATCACTACGAACAAAGCTAGTGGAGATGATGGAATTCCAGTTGAGCTATTTCAAATCCTGAAAGACGATGCTGTGAAATTGCTGCATTCAATATGCCTGCAAATTTGGAAAACTCAGCAGTGGCCACATACTGGAAAAGGACAGTATTCATTCCACTCCCAAAGAAAGACAATGCCAAAGATTGCTCAGACTACCACAAAATTGCACTCATCTCACATGCTAGTAAAGTAATGCTCAAAATTCATCAAGCTAGGCTTCAGCAGTACGTGAAACGCGAACTTCTTGATGTTCAAGCTGGTTTTCGAAAAGGCAGAGGAACCAGAGATCAAATTGCCATAATTCGCTGAATCATGAAAAAACCAAGAGACTTTCAGAAAAACATCTATTTCTGCTTTATTGACTATGCCAAAGCCTTTGACTGTGTGGATCACAATAAACTGTGGAACATTCTGATGGGAATATCAGACCACCTAATCTGCCTCTTGAGAAATCTGTATGCAGGTCAGGAAGCAACAGTTCGAACTGGACATGGAACAACAGACTGGTTCCAAATAGGAAAAGGAGTACGTAAAGGCTGTATATTGTCACCCTGCTTATTTAACTGATATGCAGAGTACATCATGAGAAATGCTGGACTGGAAGAAACACAAGCTGGAATCAAGATTGCCGGGAGAAATATCAATAACCTCTGATAGGCAGATGACACCACCCTTATGGCAGAAAGTGAAGAGGAAGTAAAAAGCCTCTTGATGAAAGTGAAAGAGGAGAGTGAAAAAGTTGGCTTAAATCTCAACATTCAGAAAACAAAGATCATGGCATCCGGTCCCATCACTCCATGGGAAACAGATGGAGAAACAGTGGAAACAGTGTCAGACTCTATTTTTGGGGGCTCCAAAATCACTTCAGATGGTGACTGCAGCCATGAAATTAGAAGATGCTTACTCCTGGGACGAAAAGTTATGACCAACCTAGATCAGTTCAGTCGCTCAGTTGTGTCCGACTCTTTCTGACCCCATGAATCGCAGCACGCAGGCTCCTTGTTCTTCACAATCTCTCAGAGTTCACTCAGACTCACATCCATCGAGTCCATGATGCCATTCAGCCGTCTCATTCTCCGTCTTCACCTTCTTCTCCTGCCCACAATCCCTCCAAGCATCAGAGTCTTTTCCAATGAATCAACTCTTTGCATGAGGTGGCCAAAATACTGGAGTTTCAGCTTTAGCATCATTCCTTCCAAAGACATCCCAGGGTTGATCTCGTTCAGAATGGACAAGTTGGATCTCCTTCCAGTCCAAGGGACTCTCAAGAGTCTTCTCCAACAACACAGTTCAAAAGCATCAATTCCTTGGCACTCAACCTTTTTCACAATCCAACTCTCACATCCATACAAGACTACTGGAAAAACCATAGCCTGACTAGATGGACCTCAGTCGGCAAAGTAATGTCTCTGCTTTTGAATATGCTATCTAGGTTGGTCATAACTTTACTTCCAAGGAGTAAGTGTCTCCTAATTTCATGACTGAAATCACCATCTGCAGTGATTTCGGAGCCCGAAAAAATAATGTCTGACACTATTTCCACTATTTCCCATCTATTTCCCATGAAGTGATGGAACCAAACGTCATGATATTCATTTTCTGAATTTTGAGCTTTAGGCCAACTTTTTCACTCTCCTCTTTCACTTTCATCATCAAGAGGCTTTTTAGCTCCTCTTCCCTTTCTGTCATAAAGATGGTGTCATCTGCATATCTGAGGTTATTGATATTTCTCCTGGCAATCTTGATTCCAGCATGTGTTTCTTCCAGTCCAGCATTTCTCATGATGTACTCTGCATATAAGTTAAATAAGCAGGGTGACAATATACAGCCTTGACGTATTCCTTTTTCTATTTGGAAGCAGTCTGTTGTTCCATGTCCAGTTCTAACTGTTGCTTCCTGACCTGCATACAGATTTCTCAAGAGGCAGGTCAGGTGGTCTGGTATTCCCATCTCTTTCAAAATTTTCCACAGTTTATTGTGATCCACACTGTCAAGGCTTTGGCATAGTAAATAATGGGAAAAAATAGATGTTTTTCTTGAACTCTCTTACTTTTTCCATGATCCAGCAGATATTGGCAACTGATCTCTGGTTCCTCTGCCTTTTCTAAAATCAGCTTGAACATCAGCATGTTCATGGTTCACATATTGCTGAAGCCTGACTTGGAGAATTTTGATAATTACTTTACCAGCATGTGAGTTGAGTGCAATTGAGCGGTAGTTTGAGCATTCTCTGGGATTGCCTTTCTTTGGAATTGGAATGAAAACTGACCTTTACCAGTCCTGTGGCCACTGCAGAGTTCTCCAGATTTGCTGGCATATTGAGTGCAGCACTTTCACAGCTTCATCTTTCAAAATTTGAAACAGCTCAACTGGAATTCCATCACTTCCACTAGCTTTGTTCATAGTGATGCTTTCTAAGGCCCACTTGATTTCACATTCCCGGATGTCTGGCTCTAGATTAGTGATCACATCATCATGATTTTCTGGGTCGTGAAGATCTTCTTTGTACAGTTCTTCAGTGTATTCTTGCCATCACTTCTTAATATCTTCTGCTTCTGTTAGGTCCATACAATTTCTGTCCTTTATTGAGCCCATCTTTGCATGAAATGTTCCCTTGGTATCTCTAATTCTCTTGAAGAGATATCTAGTTTTTCCCACTCTGTTCTTTTCCTCTATTTCTTTGCATTGATCACTGAAGAAGTCTTTCTTATCTCTTCTTGCTATTCTCTGGAACTCTGCATTCAGATGCTTGTATCTTTCCTTTTCTCCTTGGCTGTTTGACTCTTCATTTCACAGCTATTTGTAGAGCTTCCTCAAACAGCCATTTTGCTTTTTGCATTTCTTTTCCATCGGGATGGTCTTGATCCCTGTCTCCCGTACAATGTCACAAACCTCATTCCATAGTTCATCAGGCACTGTATCATCAGATCTAAGCCATTAAATCTATTTCTCATTTTCACAGTATAATTATAAAGAATTTGATTTAGGTCAAAACTGAATGGTCTATCGCTTTTCCCTACTTTCTTTAATTTCAGTGTGAATTCGGCAATAAGGAGTTTATGATCTGAGCCACAGTCAGCTCCTGGTCTTTTTGTTGTTGTTGTTGACTATATAGAGCTTCTCCAACTTTGGCTGCATAGAATATAATCAGCCTTATTTCAGTGTTGACCATCTGGTGATATCCATGTGTACAGTCTTCTCTTGTGCTGTTGGAAGAGGGTGTTTGCTATGACCAGTGCATTCCGCATTCCAAGGTGAAACTTGCCTGTTACTGCAGGTGTTTCTTGACTTCCTACTTTTGCATTCCAGTCCCCTATAATGAAAAAGATATCTTTTGGGGATGTTAGTTCTAAAAGGTCTTGTAGGTCTTCATAAAACCGTTCAACTTCAGCTTCTTCAGCATTACTGGTTGGGGCATAGACTTGAATAACTGTGATATTGAATGGTTTGCCTTGGAAATGAACTGAGATCCTTCTGTCGTTTTTGAGATTGCATCCCAGTCCTGAATTTCGGATTCCTTTGTTGATCATGATGGGTACTCCATTTCTTCTGAGGGATTCTTGCCTGCAGTAGTAGATATAATGGTCATCTGAGTTAAATTCACCCATTCCAGTCCATTTAGTTAGCTGATTCCTAGAATGTCGATGTTCACCCTTGCCATCTCTTGTTTGTCCACTTCCAATTTGGCTTGATTCATGGACTGACACTCCAGGTTCCTATGCAATATTGCTCTTTACAGCATCAGACCTTGCTTCTATCACCAGTCACATGCACAACTGGGTATTGTTTTTGCTTTGACTTCATCCCTTCATTCTTTCTGGATTTATTTCTCCACTGATCTCCAATAGCTTATTGGGCACCTAATGACCTGGGGATTCCCTCTTTTGGTATCCTATTATTTTGCCTTTTCATACTGTTCATGGGGTTCTAAAGGCAAGAATACTGAAGTGGTTTGCCATTGCCTTCTCCAGTGGACCACATTCTGTCAGCCCTCTCCACAATGACCTGCCCATCTAGAGTTGTCTCGTGGGCATGGCTTGGTTTTATTGAGTTAGACAAGGCTGTGGTCCTAGTGTGATCAGATTGACTATTTTTCTGTAAGTACGGTTTCATTGTGTCTGCCCTCTGATGCCCTCTTGCGACACCTACCATATTACTTGGGTTTCGCAAGTGCAGGCAGCTGTGGAAGCTGGGTTGGTGCACTATGCATGACTGAGAGGAGCTACCCTGCATCTGAGGCCAGTGACGTCTGAGAAGAGACACCCCATGTCCGAGTTCAGGGGCAACCAGAAGAAGCCACCTCACATTGAGGCCAGGGGCAATGACCTGAGGAGCCACCCCGAGCCCGAGCCCAAGGTCAAGGGTGGCAGCTGAGAGGAGCCACCCATGCCAGAGGCCAGGGCCAGAGGCCAGGAGGAGCAACTCGGGGAGCAGTGGCTGCACAGACGCAGGATGGCCTAGAGGAGCTATCCCATATTGAAGGTTAGGAACGGCAGTGGTAAGGAGATACCCCTCATGTAAGATAAGGAGCAGTGGCTATGCTTTGCTGGAGCAGTCCTGAAGAGACCTACCTAGATAGCATATCCAAAAGCAGAGACATTACTTTGCCAACTAAGGTCCATCTAGTCAAGGCTATGGTTTGTCCTGTAGTCATGTATGGATGTGAGAGTTGGACTGTGAAGAAGTCTGAGTGCCAAAGAATTGATGCTTTTGAACTGTGTTGTTGGAGAAGACTCTTGAGAGTCCCTTGGACTGGAAGGAGATCCAACCCATCCATTCTGAATGAGATCAACCCTGGGATTTCTTTGGAAGGAATGATGCTAAAGCTGAAACTCCAGTACTTTGGCCACCTCATGCAAAGAGTTGATTCATTGGAAAAGCTTTGATACTGGGAGGGATTTTGGGCAGGAGGAGAAGGGGATGACCGAAGATGGCATGGCTGGATGGCATCACTGACTTAATGAACGCGAGTCTGAGTGGATTCAACCCTGGGATTTCTTTGGAAGGAATGATGCTAAAGCTGAAACTCCAGTACTTTGGCCACCTCATGCAAAGAGTTGATTCATTGGAAAAGCTTTGATACTGGGAGGGATTTTGGGCAGGAGGAGAAGGGGATGACCGAAGATGGCATGGCTGGATGGCATCACTGACTTAATGAACGCGAGTCTGAGTGGACTCTGGAAGTTGATGATGAACAGGGTGGCCTGGTGTGCTGTCATTCATGGGGTTGCAAAAAGTCAGATATGACTGAGCCTCTGAACTGAACTGAAGACATGAAGCAACCTTGATGTTCATCAGCAGACAAATGGATAAGAAATCTGTGGTACATATACACAGCGGACCGTTACTCAGCTATTTAAAACAACACACTTGAAAAAGTTTTCTAATGAGTTGGATTACAGTATACTAACACATATATATGGAATTTAGAAAGACAGTAATGATAACTGTATATGCAGGAAAGCAAAAGAGACACAGATGTATAGTACAGTCTTTTGGACTTTGGAAGATGGCGAGAGTGGGATGATTTGGGAGTATGGCATTGAAACATGCATATTATCATATGTGAAATAGATCCCCATCCAGGTTCGATGCATGATACATGGTGCTCGGGGATGGTGCACTGAGATGACCCAGAGGGATGTGATGGGGAGGGAGGTGGGAGGTGGGTTCAGGATACGGAACACATGTACATCCGTGGCTGATTCATGGCAATATATGGCAAAACCCCTCAAATATTGTAAAGTAATTAGCCTTAATTTAAAATCAATAAATTTATTTTAAAATTGTAAAAATAATTCCACATAA